>OY987311.1:37921984-38089300 GCA_963920655.1 Geranium rotundifolium
TTTCATCTTTTTGAAAGAAATGAAAAACCAATGGTTGGAGTAAAATGTAACTTAAAATAGGTAAGGTAGCCCTCAAAATACTGGGGGATGCTAAGTGTAAAACGTGTATACTGAGAGATGTGTAATTTTCCCTAGAATTACAGGCGTGGATGATGCTTCACGATAAGGATGGAAGTGGGTGACCTCAGTTAATAGTATCACTGGTGGTTCCAATCCCCATGTCAGCTTATTGATTAAAAAAATTGGTTGTTCATTAAACAAATAAATATCCATCTAAGTGCAGATCAAATTCCTCTTGATAAATAAACACTGCTCAGGATAACACGAAATGTTAATATAATATGAAACATGAATTGCAGCTAACACTTCACTCTAAAGTTTACAAACAAATCTTACAACATTTTCTTCTTCAGTCACACATGACTCGTGGGCGCAAAGAACCTCCACAGCCTGAATCTCTGCGACACAATGAGACTTTGGAGCTAGAGAAGAACCAAAGTCGTATCTCAACGCTTTATATAGAATTAATCGTCTCTTCCAGCTATGCTGTACAACCTGTCAAAGTCCAAAGTTGAGAAGGGCATAATTTGACATATAGAAAAATGAGGGGAAAATGCAAAATACGGGTTTAGGACCAATTCTGAAATTTGTTAATAACCCAGAAGCATATAGATTTAGCCTAAAAGGTATAAAAATCGACCAATAATATTACTATGTGTTGATGATCCTATTTTAAGGGTAACATAAATGAGAGTATACATGTAACAAAGTTTAAAATATAGAAGTTTATGAATTTTACCTTTACATGAATGTATGATAATAGTCCACTAAGCTGCACCCGCTGAATCTCTCATACTCATATTCAAACTGTTTCTCATAGTTCTTCTTCCGATCCCCGCATTGCCTTTTTGCATCATGGCAACAAATTCGCTATAATCAATGCTCCCATCCTACAACACAGAGTACACCGTAATGCTTGCTTGGCTAATTAAAATAAATGAGTACACTATAGTTCAAACACTCAACAACTAAGCAAAAGCTTCTGATTCACAAACCAAAATTGTTAAAAAACCCATATAGCAGAATTGCAAAGTACTTGGGCAGCCCAAGAATCGGAACTGAAAGTTAGTTTGCAATAACAATTTACTACTTGTCAGTGATCATTTCAGTAACACAATGGATTTTTTTTATTGTATTATGAGGTTACGGTAGCTTACATTATCCTGGTCAACTTCTCTGATGATATCCTCAAGATAAACGTCGGTCATGTTGTGTTCTGCACAAGCTTGTTGAAGCTCGTCAACAGTAATGTAACCACTTCCATCCTTGTCGAAGTATTGAAATGCTGCAACAAGATGTTCCTCACGCTCTAACTTGTTCAGATGAACCGTTGCAGCAATAAATTCACCATAGTCAATGGTTCCGCTGTTGTCCACATCAGCCTGAATAGGAATAAAATAACTTTAGCTAATTGAAGATTTGACAATACATGGAATCGCATAAGCATATGATAACACCCAGGTTGAGAGACGTCAATCAAACCAAACATCTTACCGCATCCATAAGATCACGTATCTCTGTATCCTTCATGGTAGAGCCATATCTTCGTAAACCGGCTTTTAGCTCATCAAAAGTGATCGCGCCACTGTTATCAGTATCCATTGCTTTAAACATTTCTCTCAAACCAGCAATCTCCTCCTCCGAAAGGCTTTCAGCTATCACCTGATACAACACAAATTAGGAATGCCAAATGATTAATCAATAATTTTTAATGATGAACAAGATTTAATACTATTACTATTACCGAGCAGCAAGTGCAAATTCCGAACATTGTTAAGTTAGAGACTAACAAGCATATTAATTGAGATAAATAAATGTGCAGGCACTGAATTATCTCATCAAATCTCCAATATAACCGTCCATAATCGGGAAGCGAACATTTCTCGACTTACGTACTCATATACATTCACCATGGACTTACCCGCAAAGCCATCTTTTTTAATTTATTCATTGCAGAAAATGTTTTGAGACGAGAAAGCACAGCTGGATCCAGTGCCCTGTCAGGAGCAACTCCATTTTCACAGATCCAAGGATGACCTACACAAATAATAAGGTACCCATCTCAGTTTTGCAAAAGTTAATGCAATGAGGTATGAAGTATGTAATACAAAATCTTAAAACCAAAAAATATATATATCCTTGTTGTGGCAGCATCTATCTAACTTCTCATAAGTTTATTGCTGAATAAACTAAGTAATTATCAAGGTAAACAAAAATATGTACACGTCTCCTCAATAATTCAACAACAAAATGAACATAAAAAGAAAGAAATAGACTTTATCAACTTGCATTTCATACTAGATAAACTCAACGTTACATTTTGAATGTCCTGATTTAGATACTATTGTCAGCTGTCTTATACTGGTTACACAATATACTAGTATATTTTTCTCCTTTTTTTGCATTTATCAAAACAAAGAATAATATATATGATAGCTGTAAAATCCATAGTCGGAAAAACCGTACAGAACTATAAACGAATAAGATATTATAAGCATACATAATACTTGATGGGCAGTCAAGCGGGCAGTAGGTCGACAACATAGCATCTTCCTGATGAGGTCTTTCGCACTGTCAGATATGAGGGGCCACGGGTCTGAATCAAAGTCAATAGTACCCTTCAACACTGCATCAAATATGCCCTGTTGTGTTTCTGCACTCCAAAACAAATAATATTTTCAGCAAATACAACAGAGCAAGCAACAGTTGTAACATACCATACGAGACATACCTACCTGCCCAAAATGGCGGTACACCACTAAGTAATATATAGAGTATGACCCCCGCCGTCCAGACATCTGCTGCTGGCCCATAATTCTTGAGGAGAACCTCAGGTGCAACATAATAAGGGCTTCCAACCACATCAGTGAAAACTTGACCTGAAGTAGGGAACCACATTTGAAGTTACAGATATTTATATAACTCAAAACCGCATTAATCTCTTGTCATGACATGCACTAATCGTCACCATACAGAAATGAGCATGAAAAGAGATATGGGCAGGCTCTTTAGATATGTTATCTATCAGAAATAGTAATATATGAAGTGAAGGACTTGTTCGTGAAATTGAATATGAAAGTGAATTTTCCTTCCACCAGATATGCAGTCCATTAAATAAACTAAAATGAATGCCTATAATAACTCTATAAATGAAAGAAAGAGAACATGTCTGAAAGGCACAGAGATTGAATCAAATGAAAAACTATTGATTAAACACACAATACATATGATATAGACAGTGCATTTAATCCTAATATTATTCTTGAGTCTGCAAGAATAGAGGAAAATGTACCTGGTTTGAAAAAAACAGAAAGCCCAAAGTCAATGGCTTTAAGAGAGAAGTCGTCATCTTTGTTAACCAACAAGAAATTCTCAGGCTTAAGATCTCTATGCATAACCCCAAGCGAATGGCATGTCTCAACGACCCCTACAACTATCCTAATCAATTCAGCTGCCTTCCTCTCACTGTAATGTCCCCTGTGGATGATCCGGTCAAACAGCTCACCCCCACAACAGATCTCCATCACAATATGAACATATAGGGGATCCTCATAAGCTCCCTTGATGGTCACAATATTCTTGTGACCTGCCAGATGATGCATTATTTGAATCTCCCTCCTAACATCATCCACGTCTTCCTTGGAAATCAACTTCCTCTTGGAAATGGACTTGCAGGCATACTCAATACCCGTCGAAGTTTCTGTGCACAAATAAGTAGTCCCGAATTGACCTTGTCCAAGCTTGCGGCCCAGAGTATACAGATCACGGATGTTAGCAGTCTTATGGCCTAAAACGTAGTAAGTCTGGTTTTCCATGGCCTTCCTCATGACGGCGTCCTTCTTGCTGGGGGAGATACAGGGTGGGGTGCTATCCTTTTTGTCGGGATCTTTAGCAAACTCTTCAGCTATAGGTTGCTGGGTGGTTGAGGACACGTCCTTGGTGTTGGGGATGGAAGGATCAGTGGATTGGTTTTGCTTGGAAGGATTCAGTGATTCAGGCTGATTGAAGGACTGTCTATATTTTCCAGCAAGAGATCCACGGCATGTGTTGCCCATAAAACAATCACAAACCTCACAGCCTATTCCTCATCAAATGATGCCTATACTGAAACAAAACAAAACAGTAAAAATTACATACTGGAAATAAAATCAACCCCATCTCAGAATCACAAGAATATCTGAATATGAGACAAACACACACAACAACGATATCCACAAACATCCAATTTGTCATGTAAAGAGCCTAATCTACATATCACATTAAAGCACACCTCCTTTCCTTTCAAGGAAAAAAATGAATCTCACGTCAACTTTCCAAAAACAAAAGTGAAATCATACATCCAACTTTTCTCCAAGAAAATAAAAGATCTGTTTTTTCTGTCAAAACAAACAGAGCCGCGACGACCCAGAAACAACCCATGATACAAAAGGATCAAAAGAACATGCCTTTGACAGAGAAACCCATATCATAGAACAGGATAAAAAGGTCCATAGAGAAACATATACGAATTGAAACAGAAAAGGATCGAGTACCATGTCAATGAAGGGGAAAGAGAGAAGGAAAGGGAATGAGCAGAGGGGTCAAAAATGGAACGGAAGAACGTTAAATGATCCAATTTTTAATTGAGAAGTGTTATTTTGGGCGTTTACGAGATGTTGCTGAGAAAGATGGATATCCCTTACATGTCTTTCAATTTTTGGTACCATATTTTTATTTCTTATATGAAAATAACATTTTCATACCCTAATTATTTTTTATATTATAATTATTTTTATTTACAACTTAGCTCTAAAATGTCTAAACTACTTAAATTACTCTGATTTTGATTTCAATTATGCCTGAATTACTGCGAACCGATAATGAACCAGACCATAAAAATTTCAATTTCATTATAAATTTGAATCAAGTTCAAATTCAATTCTAGTTCACTATTGGTTTGTAATAAGCCGAGCAGAATTGAAATCAAAATTAGGGGTAGTTTAGACATTTTAGACATTTTAGAAATAACTTGTCAATAAAAATAGTCCGGACACAAAAAAGAGAGAAAATTAGTCAGTGAATGAAAATGTCATTTCATGATAATTAAGTGTAGTAAACTATCATTATATCTAAAATTATTTATATCGACAATTCTTCTATCCATCAAATTTTAAATTTCTCTTTTTGTTACCGTTTGAATATATTGATATTTAGGAAGTCCAACTATATGTATGACATGTGATCCCTAATATAAGGAAGAGGAATTTATATATGTACAGACAGAAATCGAATGCTAATGTTTAAATTCTTATGCAAACCTATAAATTAGGTTAAATTACTGAGTTGGTATCGAGTAATGTTTTTGAAAATTAAATGAAATGCGCTTATGATTGTTAAGGTGGCGGTTGAGCAGTTATTTTTCTTTATCACCTTATAAATCCTAATTCAATTTATAATTACCCATTGATAAAAATCTTAAATCAATTTATAACTACTATATTTCAATCAATCAAGACCATATACCAAGAACACAAGACGTAGTACCAAAAGCGCAAGACCTTGTACTGATAAGATTACATTATACCGAGAACACAACACAAGACATTATACTGGGAACACAAGATATCATACCAATAAGATAAGACCTCGTACACAACACATGACATTATACCGATAAGACAAGATCTTGTATCGAGAATACAAGACCTTGTACCAATAATGCTAGACTTTCACCCGATAATACAAGACCTTGTACCGAGGACACCAGACCTTATACCGAGAACACAACACATGACTTATACCGATAAGAAAATACATTTTACTGAGAACACAAGGCCTTGTTCGAATAATACAAGATCTTGTACTGATATCAAAAGACCTTATACCGAGAACACAAGACTTAGGATAAATTTAGTTTTTTTAGGGAAGAATAAATTTACTTAGTGTATTTATAAATTCAATTAAGGTAATTTCTATATTATGTAACTCACTGGATAAATACCGGCCCGTCCATAAAGTAAGTAAAGCGTCTGCTTTAGACCCGCCAAAAAAAGACTCATGTATATGAATAAATTAGGTCCATTTTCAATCTGAAAAAGGCCCACAAAAGACACCATTTTTCCAACGAAACTTGACCTATCTACTCTTCTCTTTGCGTCAAACCAATCCCACTTCAACATCGTTCCCACTTCCAAGTCGATAGCTACCCATACGTAGGAATGGAAAAAATACCTAAACCCGACGGGTAACTCATAGGCTCAACCCAATTAGAAGCGGGCGGGTCAATAATTTGGGGTAACAGGACGGATACTGGGGCAAACAAGCGGGTATCTAGTCGGGTCAAGGTCGGGTTCGGGGTGACCATTACCCGCCTCGCCCTGCCTCGTTGTATGTTAAAAAAATAATGATATTATATTTATATATAAAAGAAAACATTACCAAATAAGTAATTCTAATTAGGTTTCTCAAAAACAAATTATACTTAAGTTACGAATTTTATTCGTTTCTTTCTCTATATATACCTCTCTGTTAGTTTTGATTTTTCGCGCAAGCATGGTCTACTGAGTTCTCATAATTGGTTTTGGTTGCATAGTGAGTAAACATCACACACTATGATTTAAAGACTTTAAACACGATGTTGCAGTAGAATTTTTCTTTTAAATTAGAATGAACCTGAATTAAATTGTGATATTGCAATGGTTATTTCTTGAAAATTAGAGAACGTGCATTGAATTGATTTAGTGCTTGTTTTATATTTAACACATTAATATCATGAGAAACCACCTACATATTTTTGCCAAAAATATGTTTTACTACATCATGTTTTATTTATAAATATATAGTTTGCTATTTGTATGTAAAATTAATTGAGTGATGATCATATAATGTAGAAATGATTGTAAGAGAAAATTGGAATAACGTCTGATTTGGAGACGGGTCCGGGACTTGCAAATTACCCGTACTCGTCGGGGCGGGTTTCAGGACGGGTTTGAAAGAAAAATATCGAGGATTGGGACGGGTTCGGGACAGGGACCTAATTTTTGGGTTGGGTCTGGGATTACTAGACCCGCTCAAACCCGCCCCAGTGCCATCCCTACCCATAAGTCGTTCGAGCTTCCTAAGATCTTGATGCTGAATCCTAGTCCTCATCCAAATGTTGTTCCAATTTTCAAGAAGGTGTCTCGATCTCTTCTTCAAACGGTGAGTATTCCATCGAAATTCAAAAATCCAGATTAGCGAAGCTCAATTTCTTGTCATGCTCATCTAAAATTGTTGACTACGAATTGAATCTGCTGTTGAGTTGTATCCACTAATCGTCGTGTAAGTTCTTGTCATTCTCATCTAATTCTACGTTTAGACAATTTGGTGATCATTTGATACTATCGGTGAAACCTTGATTTATCACTTAGTCTTTAGGATCAAACTATACCATAACATTAATTAATAACATATTTTAGTTGTTTTGAAATTAATCTTGTGTAAATCAAAGAATGACATAAACAATGATATTCTCATAGGGTAAAGGTGTAATTAGTTGATAGCATTTGTGCCCTAGTCCAATTGCTATTAGCCTGTAAATGTCTATGTACAGTATCATCGTTTATAATATATATATAAAACGACTTTGTATTACTTGTGTGTTGAAGTAATATGTTAAGCATGATCTGATTTATGACCACTAAAGTAGTAGAACCATAAATCTGTACGGATCACACTTAACGAGTCCCTGGTCAACCTATGCTTCCTTAAAAGCGACCAGTATGAGGATGGTTCTTAATGACGTAGTTCTACTTGTCATAGGGATGAGGGATCCTGGAATCATATCATAGATATCATGAGGTGATTGATATCGGACGACCCGCTTTGAATAGTGTTTTCATAGATTAAGCCATGAACATATTCAAATGCGATAGCTTGTCACGACATCCTTAGACCAAGGAGTCTTTGTGATCACTATGCAATGAACGTGCGGCTTTAACTTGCGCCAAACGCTTTCTGTGATAGGATTGCTATAAAGGGCATGATTGGGTGGCGGGACGGGTTGTATGAGTGACACGAAAGACGGCTAAGGGACTTATCCCTCATACTACGGTATGGGAAAGATATCCGTTAAAAGGGCCTCTTGATGGAGACTGACTGAGAGTAAAAGCATGGCCATGCAAATGATACGGGTTATCAGTTCTCAGCCATCTCGCATATCAAGTAACAATGATTGATTAAACAAGGGTGACGACTCTATGCCTTGTGATCGATCGGGATATCTAGAGATAATAGGATGGTGACTTGTACGCACAAGGTCAAGTCGAATCATCGATCGTCATGCACCTTGGGTAATCATAATGTCTTACTAGAGACCACTTATGATGGATCGGGCAAGAGAGATCTTTTGCGCCGATCTGCCAACAGTGGCATGAGCCTAGAGGGTCACACACATTCAAGACGGATAACTTGAGATAAGGAAACATTAACGTTTCTTGAGGAGCAATACATGGACAAAACTGGAGGTTTTGTGCCATAGGTTCAGTTTGAGAGAATAATTAGCGAATCGAGAAAATTGAGTTTTTTCGTCGATATCGCGTCGGACTTTGTTTGATAAGCGACGACAAAAGGGTCGGGCGACTTTTGGACATGGCATGAGACAACACGGGAGGGCCCATTGGGCTCGGCCCATAAAGCCTCATGGCCGGCCCATTAAGGGCCCAACAAGACCTCTTGGCCGGCCCACATGGTGGGTCCATGTGTGGGGGCCACACAACACCATGCTTAGTTGGTGATTGTGGATTAAGAGGTGAGTGATTTAAGGGGAATGAGTTAAAGCACCTTTAAGCCCATACCAATCACTTTTAGACCATACTTGTGAGTTGGATGATGAATTCAAATACAAGACTTTAATTCATTATTCATTTAATAAAAAAAAAACTCACATCTCTCTCTCTCTTCTTGCTTGGCCGGCCACCTCCCTTGCTCCTCTTGTTCTTGCTCTCTTATTCTTCATTTAATTGTTCTAGTAGGCAATTAAGTGAGGGATCATCAAGATCATCCCCTTGGTGTGGACTTGCTTTAGAGAAGAAGATCCGAACGTTCTTCTTTATCGATTCATACAAGACTTAAAGGTAAATATCTTGTGGAATAGATTTTGCTTTGGGATTTAATGGTTTATGTTCTTGGACAAGGTTTGGAGTAGATTTTCTTATATTGCTTCCGCTATCTCGACGATCTAGAATGCTCCAAATCTCTACATTAGTTACATGTTCTTCTTATCTTGATCATATGAGATCATGTATTGAATTTCTAGGTAATTTAATGTTAATTGATTTGATTGCTATTATTTTTGTGTTTGTTCTTATAAGTTATTGTGGTTATGCTTAACTAGTGTAATACACGCGCGATGCGCGTGTTACTCGTATAATCATGTTGAATTAAATTTACAGTAGGGAACCGTGCGATGCGCGGTGTTTTCTGTGCAAACTCATCAACATTTTCTAAACAAATATCAATGTTGGAACATAATTATATATCCGCTGGTAGACATATACTATATACACATAGTTGAAGATATTTTTCTATGAATTTAAATGTAATGTTTTAATATTGTATTTGAGTACATTCAGAAGTAATGAATAACATTGTGCATCTCAAAACAAAGGAACAATGTGTTTTATTTAGATTTTTGAAATATTATTGTAAATATATCAATTTCGTATATGAGTATAAAAAGCAACTGACATATTAGACACAAACAACACATATTATTTATCAGTTAATTATGATGAGTTTTAACAATGTATTAATCTAATCAAACTAAAATAACTCATTCAAAGTTACACCCTACACATTAACCAAAACCCATTGTGGTAAATGTACTTAATTTAAACCTATATCTTCCCAAAGCACTACTTTGTGTACGAATATTCATTCATATTTAACAGGGCCTACCAAGAGAACACAATAAACAATATTTGCAAGTAAAAACAACAACGATCATCATTACAAGACTTAATAAAAAAAACACAACCTTAACTTCTTGTATAAGTCTTTCCATCTAAAAAATACTCGACTTCATATATATGCTCCCAATACTTCAAAACAACAAGAAACACAAAAGGAATAATAAAAATTAAGAACCACACAATACAAAATAATAAACATTATACCTTTCACAATATTCGAGAATAACTAAAAACTACGGTTATTTTCAAAATCTAAGTGTAAAATAAGTCAACAATCAAGAAAAATTATGAAAGAATATAATTTCTATATTGGAACAATTTGAAAAATTATTTTATACCGTATTTTTTAAAAGTAAACTTAAAGACGAAACACGAAAGATTATAATAATAATGCTAAAATAAATTTAATATACTACACTATAAACCTATTAGAATCTTATGTGTGAAATATTTTTACTCGTATCAGGAATTAATAAAAAAATATAACGCAAACATATTTTTATCTGTGTTATGTCAATTATTTTGAATTTTTATGATCATAAATTTATTTTTATTTAAAGTGGATTTTTTCAAGCATTAATACATTTGCAGTCAGCTCGTAACAACATTTATTCAAGATTGTGTATTTTGTCGATACACAATTTATGTATGTTTAAGTTTTTCTAGGTTAGGTATCAAAGTATAATTTTAAATTACAATAAAAGACCAAAACAAAACTTCGAAAATAACTCACAAAATTAACAAAAGACCAAGAACACTAACTTAAATATCTTCCACCGTGGGACTCAACGAACCAAAACATGTCACTCGCCCTTCCTCCTCCACAAGCCAAAACTTTCCCGTTGCCACTGTCTCTCACCTCCACGTTGCTGCCATGTTTCTCGCAAACCAAAACCCGTCCATCACACATGTCGCTCGACGAGCCAAAAAAACCAAGAACATTAATAATGCCATTAAACATGCAAACATATATCATATAAAACAAGTCTATTATCAATAAACACAAGGCTACATAACTAATTAAGAACAAATCAAAATAATTACGTTACCAACTAAATCCCACAATATGGCAAAAACGTAAATTTTACGTTGAAACCAACAGACAACACCAAGAATATAAACTCACAATCTCAAGAAAAGAAGAAAATAAAAGAAACATAAGAAATATAAGAACAACCGCAACCACCAGCACCATAATCACCAGTGCACAAAAGAAAAGAAACATATGAACAACCACAACCACCATGACCAAAGGAAAGAAAACCAAGAACAACAAGACTTCCATGACATCGGAACACCAACAACACCGGAAAAAATGACAATTACAATATAGTACGGGATGAGGACGAGCAATCCGACATTCAGACCTATCACGTGATCGCTCAATCGGAAAAAATATCAAACAACATTGTAGCCGCTAACGCAAACACAAAACCTGAGGACTACAACGACGACCAACATTCTAATCGAGAACAATCCGCGGGCTATGCATGCAATGACATATTGCACCTATCGACACCACTGATACAACATGAGAACCCCATATATATATATATACATCAGGAGAGACACATACCAACAAACACAACCATACGAACATATATACCAACAGACACGAAACAATTGTTCTTTAAATACTGACGGAAATACAAATACACAGAATCTTGAAGAAACACACTAATAACTGAAAATGACAGTTATTTTTCAAAAACCAAACACAAAAGAATAGGACAAATGTAAAAAATTTCTAAAAGACAATTGCCGCTTGTCAAAAATCCTTACTTATTTTATATATAAATTAGATCATGGATATATGATTATCTTATAAACTATGGTTTGTGTTTATGGTGTATTAATGACTTGTACATTATGATGAATTTGAAGTTATCTCAAGCGCTGTTTTTTACTCACTCACTTGACACTTAATAGATATTTGAGATATAATACTATATGTTTTGAATCGAACATTAGTTTATTTGTCATTTATGTGATTGTGAGATTTTAATATACGTAATATGTATTGTGTCCTTAGATTTACTGAGGAAGGCTTAAAATTTTCCCTCTTTGTATTATTTTACCAGTTAATAAAATTATTGGAGTGCGATTTGTTTATATGAAATAAAATGCCTCATTTTTAGTTTTCAATATTTGTTGAGCCGACCCTATATTTAAGGATATGATAATTATTAAATTGATAATAAATAATTATTATACTTATTGAGTTGATAATTATGATAATTATTGAATTAATAACTGCTTAGGTTTCACATAAGCAACACATGTCCACCTTAACAACAAATGCAACACGCATCCACCTCGGCAACCAATCGCACACATCTAACGACTCCTATTAAAGTTCACAAATTTTCACTAGTCATGTGGTTTGTAGCTGAGTGCATCTCTATATATACATATATAGATTCATTAAATTATATTTTTATATATATTTATTTGTGATAATTGACAAACCACATTTTTCACGTTAATACATTTGGAGAAATCTCATTATTAGCTAATTCAAAATTTATATATGGGTAAATTTCACGTAGGTTGGAGAAACCTCATTATCACGTAGGTACACCTACAATTTTTTTAACTTTGTAGGTCACCTAAATGAAATTTTTTATCACTATTATAAACTCTGTAACAGTTTTTTGTGAAATGATGATTTTGCCCCTCACTGAATAACTGTTGGGTTAGGGGTATATTCGTTTTTTTTTCCAATAAAATAAATTCGAAAGAGCGATTTCGCCCTCCCTCCAGTTTAGACCAGACCAGATTGCCCCGGTCTAATTTGATTGCAATGGTTTGAACCGGCCTGAAATGCTGGATCAATTCAGTACGTCTTCTTCCTCCCCCAGGTCTGGTGCGCCTAAGAGCTAACGACGGAGGCCCTGCACTGCTGGCGCAAATACCGCGCCAGTCTCCTCCCTCCATCGTCGCTATAATTTTATTAGCCAATCGACAACAATAATTTCCCAAATCAGATATCAACGAGTTCGAGAAGTAACCTGAGGACTTAGGTATGCTTCACGATCTAGCAGTTTCTGGCGAGGGGATTCGGCGGCGCTGATCGTTGCTCTAGCAAATTGTTCCAGGAAGATGGAGGCGCGAAAATCGGCTCCATGGAGGTGCAATGCAAACATATTGATGTTTGTTGAGCGCATCGATCACTAGCGGGAGATCTCGAGAGAGGAAGCTTAGTCTTATTGGGAGGATGAAGCCAGATCAAGTTGACGCAAGAGAAGAGATGCAAGTATCGATTTGTCCGAAAGAGCGCCCTTGGCGCCGTTTAGGGTTTCAGGAGATCCTGATGTACAATCGATGGTGGCTCGTCAGTGTGTTTTGGGAGGCCATGACCTCTATATCGAATCCATCCGATATGAAGGTGGTGGCTTCGAGATTCGGCCGAGAAGAGGAGACGTCTGCAGAAATCAGCGGGGAAGCCAAAACCTCTGGCCAGTCCTGGTTTAATATGGAAAAATCGGTATATTGATGCCAAACCGGTATCAATTGGGATAAACCGACAGATTATAGATCAGATCGACATGGTTTCTGGTCGGTGATGCTTTATGGTTAGACATGCTAACTTGGCCTACCTCATTTGGCTAGACCGAATCAGACCACGCATCATCTTATTCAATCGGTTTAATTCCAGTTAGGTAAAATTGGCGTACATATTTGAAATTTTTTTAAAAAGAGAGGCAAAATCGTCATTTCACAAAAAAATTGTAACATAATTTATAACAACGATAATAGTTTTCATTTAGGTGACTTATAATTTTTTTTAAAAATTAAACATTAGGCGTACCTATGTGATAATGAGGTTTCTCCACGTGAACTTGTGTGAAATTTACTCTATATTTTTGCAGTAGTGCACTGGCACAATGGTCTCCGAAACTCTTGAAATTCGTTTTCTCCCCGCCAAACCCACTATCGTACAAGCTGGTCAGGAACGAAGTCACCTACTTGTTTGTAATAGTGGAGCATCTTTATCGAACTGAGCATACTTGATTTGGTTGATTTGACTGCGATTCTCGACCAGGGTTGAGCCAGGGTGTCAAAAAGGGTATGCCGTGTACAATAGTACAAACCCTTGCCAAGAATTACACGAGTTGTAATTGGACCTAATTGCATTGGATGTGATTGGATACATGTCCTACCTAAATAAGTGAATCAGAGCGGTGTGCCCTAGCGTACTTCGATTCACGAATCATGGCTCTTGGTTTTAGATCATATTAAATTAGAATCGCTTGGTTGGTGTTTGTTCAGGATCTTCATAAATTAGGAAGAAATGGACCGATTTAGGCTGTAAATTTATGATATGATTGAAGAAATTATTTGAGGGTTCCAATCAATTAATTTCATGCCCACACAAGAAATTAACCTCAAAGTTCCATATTTAATAAGGATCTTACATGATCATGAGATCTAAGCTAGAATAAAACTTGAATATTACCTTGATTCAAAATCTCTTTGTTACTAAACAAGATTTAGTAACCTCTGAAGATCGTCCACATAGGAAGAGCAATCCAGGATACTCACAACGATCCTTACTAGAAGATCGAAGCAAGCAAAACGGACGGAGAGGGAGGAGGGTGGCCGAATTTGGCTAGAGAGAGAGAGAAAGAGAGAGAGGAAGAGTAGCTAGGGTTTTGAAAATAATTTTCCTTAATTTTCAGATCTGAAAATTTCCCTTTTATAACCATTTTTAGGCAATAATTAATTAAAGGCTTTAATGGGCTTAAAGCCCAAAGCTTTTAATTAATTAATGTAGAGAAGCCCATTCTGACTAGGCCCAGTTTAGCTAAATTAATTAAATCTATTTATTTAGATTATAATTAATTGGTCCAGCTAAACCGTTCTTGATTTCCGGTTTAGTCCTAAACCGAAATCGGTCTAATCCGGTTTAATCCAAAACCAGATTTTGTTTCTCTCATGATTCCTCTATATGATTCCATCCGTTTTACTCAACCTTTAGTGTGTGACCCTCTAGGCTCACGACACGTCGGCGGACTGGTAAAATTACCATTTTACCCTTTCCATCATGAGTGGCCTCTAGCAAGACATCATGATTATCCAACACTTGTGATTATCGAGATTTCGACTTAACCTTGTCGTACATGAATCTATCCTTTTATCCTCTTGATATCTTTGACAACCACGAGGCATAGACAAGTCATCCTCATTCAATTGTCCTGTTTCTTGATTCTGAGTCAACTGAATTATAACTGATACTCCGTATCGACTGCATGGCCATGCTATTGTATTTCAGTTGTTCTCATCAAGTGGCCTAAACTGATATCTGTTCACACGTCTGTGTGAGGGATAAATTCTTCAGCGATCTATTGAGTCAACTCATGTATCTCGCGATCGAGCCAATTACAGTCGTTATTGTAACCCTTTTACAGGAGACGTTAGACTGAGTCAAACTCGTTACTCATTACATAGTGACCTCAATGATCCTTTCTTCTAAGGATGTGATTTCATGTGCTGACATATGAGTATGTTCATGACTGTGTCTATGTAACATACTCACGATCGGGTCGTCCTATATCACCCCTGTGTGGTGATACTATGACCTAACTCTGGCCCCCTTCTGACCATGATCAGTAGAGCGTGATCATTTAGAGTTAGCCTTATACCGATCGCTTCTTATGAAGCTATTCTGATCGGGGACTGCTTAAGTAGGATTTTATCTGATCTGTAGATCTACTATTATGTGTTGACACATCAATGATACAAATCAAATCATACTTAAGATATTACTACAATACTTAGTAATATGAATGCCGATTTTATTTCAACTAATATTCTTTATTACATGATTAGATTGAAAATACATTGTGCTAGGGCACAAAAACCCAACAGTCTCCCACTTGCGCTGGACCCAATTGGTATTCATATCTAAACCCATTCCCCTGACATGCTCCTCATGCTTAGGCTGCGGTAGTGCCTTAGTTAAGGGGTCAGCTAGATTATCATGCGTTAAAATGTAGCTTATCTCTACTTTGCCTTTATCAACCATCTCTCTGATGATGTGATACTTTCTTTCGACGTTCTTGGTCCTGTTGTGATATATGGGCTCTTTAGCGAGTGCTACGGCCCCCGTGTTGTCACATCTGAAGCTCACGGGATTAGACGTTCGCGGCAGTACATCTAATCCTTTCAAGAAGCTCCTGACCCACACAGCCTCCTTAGTTGCCTCTGACGCAACTATGTATTCCGCATCCGTGGTGGAGTCGACTATTGTCGCTTCCTTAAAGCTTTTCAAACTGAGAGCTCCCCTGTTCAACATGAACACATACCCACCTTGAGACTTGAAGTCATCTGGGTCTGTCTGAAAACTGGCATTAACATATCCAGTGACGCTTAGTTCTCCTTCTATCCCTCCATACACTAAGAAGGCGTACTTTGTCCTCCTCAGATATTTGAGGATACACTTGACGGCAGTCCAGTGATCTTGGCCTGGGTTAGACTGAAATCTGCTGGCACAACTGAGGACAAACGATACGTCAGGTCTCTTACAGATCATGGCATACATAATGGATCCCACTGCCGAAGCATACAGGTTTCTCTCCATCTTCTTAAGCTCATAAGGTGTTTTAGGACACTGATTCTTGCTGAGCTTGATGCCATTTCTTACTGGGAGGTTCCTTTTCTTAGAGTCAAGCATTGAGAATCTTCTCAACACTTTATCTATGAAGGTGCTCTGACTTAGGCCTAAAATTCTCTTGGATCGATCTCTATAGATCCTGATCCCCAGAATGTAAGCGGCCTCTCTTAAGTCCTTCATAGAGAAACGCTTCCCTAACCAAGCTTTAGTCTCAAGCAAGGTTGTGACGTTATTTCCCATGACCAGTATGTCGTCGACATACAGTACCAGGAACACTATGTTACTCCCACTGCTCTTCTTGTAGATACAGGGTTCATCTAGATTCCTGATAAACTCGAACTCTTTTACGGCTTCATCGAACCGTAAGTTCCAACTCCTGGAAGCTTGCTTTAACCCATAAATGGATCGTTGCAGCTTACACACCTTTTTCCGGATGATCTGGATCGACAAAACCTTTTAGCTGGGTCATATAGACATCCTCCTGCAAATTCCCGTTAAGGAATGCGGTTTTGACATCCATTTGCCATATCTCGTAATCGAAATATGCTGCAATGGCTAACATCATCCGAATTGACTTAATCATGGCTACTGGCGAAAAGGTCTCATCATAGTCCATGCCTTGGACTTGACGATAACCTTTTGCAACCAGTCTTACCTTGTAAGTCCGAGGCTTTCCGTCCATATCTGTCTTTAACTTAAATATCCATTTGCACGCTATGGGTTTTATCCCAGGTGTGCTGTCTACTAAGTTCCAGACCTGATTGTCTTTCATGGACTTAATTTCCTCATCCATGGCAATCTGCCGTTCTTTGGAGTTGGGACTGGACAAGGCTTGCTGAACTGTTGCGGGATTATCCTGATCCACAATGATCAAGTAATTACCCTCCGTGGATAAGAAGCCATATCTGACTGGGTTTTGACGAGATCTTTTAGACCTTCTTAGTCCTACAGGAGTTTCTGTTGGAAGACTTGGATCATTTACCTCATCGGGTACCTCTACATCCTCTGTAGGCTGTTCTATGTCTTCTCGAATTTCTTCAAGATGCACAGGACTCCCACTAGGATTCTTGGATAAGAATTCTCTTTCCGAGAAAACCCCACCTCGAGCAACAAAAACCTTGTTCTCTTCGGATTTATAGAAGTAGTACCCCTTGGTTTCTTTAGGGTACCCTACAAAGACACACTTATCTGCCTTGGGTTCGAGTTTATCACCAAGCAACCGTTTGACGTAAACGTCGCACCCCCAGATCTTGATGAAAGACAGCTTGGGAGCTTTCCCTTGCCAAACCTCAAATGGAGTGGTCTCCACTGCCTTTGTAGGTGCCAGATTTAAAATGAATGCAGCCGTTTCTTGGGCATGGCCCTAGAAAGATACTGGAAGGTCGGCGTGACTCATCATGGAACGAACCATGTCAAGCAAGGTTCTGTTCCTTCGTTCGGAAACACCATTCAGCTGAGGGGTTCCTGGCGGAGTTAGTTTTGAGAGTATACCGTTATCCCTTAGGTGACTGAGAAAATCTTGATCTAGTACTCGCCACCTCGATCAGAACGAAGTGCCTTGATACTTTTACCAAGCTGGTTCTGTACTTCATTCTGGAATTCTTTGAATTTATCAAAGGACTCCGACTTATGTCTCATTAAATAGACATACACATACCTACTGAAATCGTCGATAAAGGTTATGAAGTATCTGAAACCTCTCCTGGCTTATGTACTCATGGGCCCACAAACGTCTGAATGTATTAGGCCCAGGAGATCACTTGCCCTTTCACCTAACCCGCCAAATGGCGCCTTTGTCATCTTTCCCATAATTCAAGATTCGCATCTCTCGATTGGTGTGAATTCAAACGGACTTAATAGCCCACACTTGTGAAGTGTCGAGACGCGTTTCTCTCCAATATGGCCCAGACGACAGTGCCACATCACTGTCTGGTTTAAGTCATCCGACTTCAACCTCTTATTTACATTATAGTTTGAACTGTAGTTAGAGTTATTAATATTTAGAATGTATAATCCACCAACCATAGATGCAGTGCCATAAAAAATATTATTTCTTGATAAAGTAAATAAACCATTGTCTATGGTGAATACAAAACCAAGTTTGTCCAAACTGGACACTGAAATAATATTCCTACTAAAAGTAGGTACACACAAGACATCGTCCAAAACTAAAATAAGCCCTGTGGGCATCCTAAGACTAACAGAACCGACAGTCGTCGTTGACACCGAACTATTGTCTCCGACTCTCAGATCCCGCTGCCTTTCCCAAGAAGCTTTTTACTTTCCAGATCCCGCAGATTAACACAAATGTGAGTTTCTGCTCTGGTATCAACTACCCATGTATCTGAGAAAATAACGTTGAGATTATACTCAACTACGTAAATACCTGATCCAGGTCCTGAAGGGTGTCCTCCCTTCTGCAAGCTCTTCACATATTCCTTGTGCTGCCTGCAATCCTTCTTCCAATGACCTGGCTGCTGACAGTAGTAACAGACTACCCCTGAGGTCGAAGTACTCCTTTCGGTTCTAGGAACCGCTTGGATCTTCGAACCCCTGGGTGCCCTTATCTGCCCAGCTAGGTGCATTGGCGCCTTACCCTTATCCACCACTGCTGATGCCTTGCCCTTGTTGGGATGTCCTGGTGACCTGCCAGTAGGTTTGCCAGTTCTTTTGAAGTTGACATCCTTATTGACCATCAGAACCTCAGGGGTCTTGCCCTTGTAGTTCCTTGATTGTCTTTTCCATATTATGGAGATTGTAACTTGTGATCACATCTCCATAAACCTTAGGAAGCGATATCAGGACTATATCTGATTTCAGCTGCTCTGTGAAGCTGTGACCTAGACTGGCCAAGCGATCAAAGAGCCGCTTCATCTTGAGGACATGTGGGCTCACTGCCTCACCAGCATATAGCCTAATGTAGAACAACTTCCTAAGAGTGTCGTATCTTTCGACATGAGCATTCTTCTGGTAGTACACTTTGATCTCCTCCATCATCTCTTGTGGATTGTCCATGAGATGCATGAACTGGTCCTGGGTGTCATTTTCCATGGACTCGACAATGAGGATGCCAACATCTTGTTGATCGCTTATGTACTTGTCATAAGCGTTCTTATCGGCCTCGCTGGCATCATCTGCATGCACTTTTGTTGGCTTATCCGTAAGGATATACTACTGTCTGTCATACTGAAGGGCAAGCTTCAGGTTCCTCTCAAAAACCAGGAAGTTGGTCCTTGACAGCATGTCACTCGACAGAAGAGACTTTAAGGCTTTACTACCAGAACGTGTTGATTTGGGTTGCGACGGTGCCATCAATCTACACATGAAAATAAATTCAATTAGATTCTTAATTAAGTTGAAGTGAGAGATACTTGATTATGAACATTTCTGATTCTTGTGTCTCAATCTATACCAAGATCTCCGCATACCCAAAACTGAAGTGAGTTAATCTCATCGCCCCAGTTTTGGACATTGGAGTAGAACAGTCCAGTCCTTTCACAATTTCATGTGATTCTTGGCTAGGGCTTATACATTGTATGTATACGACATTGCCCTATATCTGATACCCTGGCTCAGATCATCCGAGAATCGCAGCCAAGTCAATCATCTTTCAACGCATGGTCCAATCTGCATGGTTACTACGCTAATGCGCACGTACCCATGCAAGATTGTCCATCTTCTATTAGAACCCATTCCCATGGATCCACGTTAATCATATCTACCCATGAGTCTGAGAACTAATCGAAGTGATGAAAAGTGGGCGGTATCTAGCTTGACTTGAAATTACTTGCCTTTTAATTGTCAATTCTCACTGATCATTACTTGATCTTAATTTGAAATTATCATCTACAAATCTATGTAGAGATACTTTCAATTCCGGTTTACATGTGCGTGATTAACTTATTATTATTAATCTTTACACATGTGGGTGATGATCTAATTAACATGAACCCGAGGCCGTGGCGGGCCACCTGGCCGGACCTGGTCGAGCCGAGGCCTTCCACTGGCAGGAGCCGAGAGGCTCGGCCAGAATTGCCACGGGCAGATTTGGTTGGCCTTCCCGCTCCGGCCGATCGACACGTGGCTCGGCCGGGGTTAGCCTCTCGGCTAGCCTCGGCCTCCCGCGGGTCTCGATCCTAATCTAACTCGATCAATTTTAATTTTTCAGCAACAATTAAATAAATTCCAGCAATTAATTAATTAACAAAAAATCATAGAATTTGCAATTTTAATTTCAAAACCCCGAAATAAATTGCAAAATTAAATCTAGCTTATCATGCTTGAATACAAAATCAAGTGTAACCAAGTCTCTGATATCACTGAAGGAATTATTTGAGGGTTCCAATCAATTGATTTCATGCCCATACAAGAAATTAACCTTAAAGTTCAAAATCTCTTTGTTACTAAATAAGATTTAGTAACCTCTAAAGATCGTCCACACAGGAAGAGCAATCTGGGGATACTCACAACGATCCTTACTAGAAGATCGAAGCAAGCAAAACGGATGAAGAGTGAGGGGGTGACCGAATTCGGCTAGAGAGAGAGAGAGAGGGAGAGTAGCTAGGGTTTTGGAAATAATTTTCAGATATGAAAATTTCCCTTTTATAACTCTTTTTAGGCGATAATTAATTACAGACCTTAATGGGCTTAAAGCCCAAAGCTTTTAATTAATTAATGTAGAGAAGCCCATTCTGGCTAGGCCCAGTTTAGCTAAATTAATTAAATCTATTTAATTAGATTATAATTAATTGGTCCAGCTAAACCATTCTTGATTTTCGGTTTAGTCCTAAACCGAAATCGGTCTAATCCGGTTTAATCCAAAACCAGATTTTGTTTCTCTCCTGATTCCTCTATATGATTCCATCCGTTTTACTCAACCTTTAGTGTGTGACCCTCTAGGCTCGCGACACATCGGCAGACTAGTAAAATTACCATTTTACCCTATCCATCATGAGTGACCTCTAGCAAGACATTATGATTACCCAACGCTTCTGATTATCGAGATTTCGACTTAACCTTGTCGTACATGAATCTGTCCTTTTATCCTCTTGATATCTTTGACAACCACGAGGCATAGACAAGTCATCCTCGTTCAATTGTTTTGTTTCTTGATTTTGAGTTAACTGAATTATAACTGATACTCCATATCGATTGCATGGCCATGCTATTGTATTTCAGTTGTTCTCATCAAGTGACCTAAACTGATATCTGTTCACACGTCTGTGTGAGGGATAAATTCTTCAGCGATCTATTGAGTCAACTCATGTATCTCGCGATCGAGCCAATTACAGTCGTTATTGTAACCCTTTTACAGGAGACGTTAGACTGAGTCAAACTCGTTACTCATTACATAGTGACCTCAATGATCCTTTCTTCTAAGGATGTGATTTCATGTGCCGACATATGAGTATGTTCATGACTGTGTCTATGTAACATACTCACGATCGGGTCGTCCTATATCACCCCTGTCTGGTGATACTATGACCTAACTCTGGCCCCATTCTGGCCATGATCAGTAGAGTGTGATCATTTAGAGTTAGCCTCATACCGATCGCTTCTTATGAAGCTATTCTGATCGGGGACTGCTTAAGTAGGATTTTATCTGATCTGTAGATCTACTATTATGTGTTGACACATCAATGATACAAATCAAATCATACTTAAGATATTACTACAACACTTAGTAATATGAATGCCGATTTTATTTCAACTAATAATCTTTATTACATGATTAGATTGAAAATACATTGTGCTAGGGCACAAAAACCCAACCCAGCGAGACGAGTGAGGTCAAGAACCGTTGATCGAAGCCGTCGGAGGTGTCTTCGCTGGGTCTCTAGGAGAAAGGGTTTTGTGGGTCCGTCGCCGGAGCTTCGCTGGCGGGAACTTTAAGGTCGAACATGAACTCAATCATGCTGGTGGTCCTCTTCATCGGAGGGTAAGGTCTCTTACAGAGCAACATAGTCTTTGTTTCTAGGTTTTGGAGAAAAATAAAGCAGAACTCACTTAATACATATCTAAACTATTTAACAATGTATATTAAAATAGTTACTTTTTATATGATAATGAAATGATCATCCCCTGCCATAATAGAGTCAAATACTAATTAGACTATGATGCACAATTATAAGTTAAAGTTACTTTTTTTGTCAAAAATAAAAACAATTATATCAGAAAATAGAGGACCACCTAAAAATTATGAGCTCTCCGGCGAGTTCATAATTTTTCGATAAGCTCTCCGGCGAGTTCCGGAGAGGAAGTTGGCGGCGGAGGTGAGGTGGGAGACGGCGGGGGAGAGGGTGCCGGAGAGGTCGAGGTTGAGGCCGGAGAAACACTGAAACATAGATGAGTTAAATTTATCTAAAGTTTATACTTTTTGTGTACTATTTAAGTTAGATTTAACGAAAGTTATCTTGAGTATAACAAAAAAGGTAAAATATCTTAAAATATATTTTCTAAATTGAATACTTAAATTTAAAAACATGCATACTTAAATATATTTATTTGTAATTATCTTAAATTTTTTTTATTGAGATGGACTGAATTCATATGTTTACTGGTTAAGAGATAGTCAACCACGTCTTTTTTTACAGAAAAAAACAAACTTAATTAAGCAAGATTAGTACAACAAACATAAGAAACGAAAGACGGGACATTCCCCCATCGAAAACACATCCAGAACTAGACAACGTAACCTTC
Organism: Geranium rotundifolium; assembly: GCA_963920655.1. Taxonomy (NCBI): domain Eukaryota; kingdom Viridiplantae; phylum Streptophyta; class Magnoliopsida; order Geraniales; family Geraniaceae; genus Geranium; species Geranium rotundifolium. The sequence continues at coordinate 37,945,289 of OY987311.1, forward strand.
GCTAACGTATGGGCCACATTGTTCCCTGAGCGCTTAACAAAAACAATCTAAATATTTGACGACGAGGCTACAAGCCGAAACTGCAAGACCGACGAACCATTTATACACGAAACTGCCAAGAGACAATCATATTCAACTAAAACAGGAAAAAACATAGAATCCCGCGCCCACTGAACAGCCTGCAGGATGCCCCAAGACTCTACCCATTCTGGGTTAAATACCCCCTCCAAAGAGAAGCCTTTACCGACAATGACCTCACCCATCGAATTCTAAGCCACAATCCCAACTCCAGAAGAGGCCGACCCCAAAGCACCATCAATGTTAATTTTCAGTTGACCCAGCAATGACCTCTCTCAACGAACCTCAATTGCCTCCCGACTCGATCGATCAGAAGATTCCTGAGCCTCAATCCAATAACACCAGTAACTCCTCACCCTCAAATTAAAGCCTATGCCTCAAACACAATCCTAGACCAAATCTTATTGTTATTGGCCTCCCATATTCCCCACAAGAACATACCAGCACATTTAACACATTCCACCGAGCCCGCCTTGAACAATAACTCAAGAATCAACCCACTCAGAAGAGCCTGCAAATCCCGCATCTCCTCCAAACCCTAAACCGGACTCAGGCACACACAATCAAAGAAAACATGATGTAAAGAATCGAATTCCTGATCGCAAAGCGGACATAGACCATCAGAATCTACCCCTTTAATTGTCAACGCAAGCTTAGTCGAGACACAACCCAATAATAATCTTCATAAGAAACTTTTGATCTTCGGAAGGACCTCTAAATCCCAAGTCATCTTCCACTCCGCCGGACAATTAACCCCAACCCATCTTCCTCGAACCATTTGCAAAAGTTTGTAAGCTGGACGAATAGAGAAACCTGAGAGCTCATTTTTCTTGTACCACGGGTCCCCGATCCTTCTATCACAAATCGGGGTATTAATTATGCAGGCTGCTATAACCGGAGGAAACAAATTGCTAATCAACCCCACATTCCATCTCCTTTCCTCGCCTAACAGTAAGTTGTTAACCAAGCCCAAACTCTGCCCGACCTCGAACGACACCTGCGTAACATCGGCCGCCAACCACAAATCATCCTAGATGGATAACACACCCTCCCCTACCACCCATCCTCTGACCAACACCGCCTCTCTGACTGCCATTAGACTCCTCCAGATAAAACTAGAATTATTCCCAACTGAGACAACCATAAAAGGACATGAAGGAAAATACTTAGCTTTATAGATTCTGAAAAGAAAAGATGACTCGTTATGAAGCAACCTCCACCATTGTTTCGCCAGAAGAGCTAAATTAAAATAATGGAGTTCCCGAACACCAATCCCGCCCATCTGTTTATGGACTACTAACTTATGCCAATCATTCCAAATAATAACTCCCCCTGTGATAGAGCCCTTCCACTAAAATCTAGACAAGATCCTTTCGATCTCCCGCACTAGACCCATCGGGAAAAGAAAAACTGACATAGCGTAAGTAGGCAAGGCTTGGAAAACCGCCTTCAAAAGAACCACTCTCCCGGCTCTTGATAAAAATCTGCTCTCCCAACCTCTGATACGATTCAAAATATTCCTTTATAAAAGCAAGTGCAGCCCGCCTCCTACTACTAACAAGATTAGGCAATCCCAGGTGCATAATTCCTCTCTCGGCTTCACCCACCCCCTGAATATTCAGCACAGTCTCCTTCATTGGGATAGGAGTGTTCGAGCTGAAAGAAGCCATCGTCTTCTCCAAATTGATCTTTTGGCCCGAAGCTAACTCGAAAATCCAAAAATCTCCCGAATGGCTAGCGCCTCCTGATAAGTAGCCCAACAATATAAGAAACTATCATCAGCAAAAAATAAATGAGGCACCGAGGGAGCTGAACGGGTTATTTTACAACCGTGTAGCCGTCCCCTCCGCTCATATTCTGAGATTAATGCTTAAAGCCCTTGCATACTTGATAGAAATAAATATGGGGACAGAGGGTCACCCTGCCTGATTCTTCTAGACGGAACAATCAGGCCCATATCTCTTCTTGAGGATACCACCGTATAAGACACCGAAGAAATAAAAGTAAATATGAGCGTTGTCCACCTCTCGAAAAATCCCAAGTTGAGCATCATCGCCCGAATAAAATTTCATTCAACCTTATCGTAAGTCGTACTCATATCGAGTTTAAGCCCCATAACACCTGTCCGTCCAGCCCGTTTACATTTCATAAAATGATTTATCTCAAAATACACCATAATGTTATTAGTAATGAGCCTCCCCTGCACAAAAGTACACTGCCCAGAATCTATGACACTACCAATAATATGCTTCATCCTGTTAACCAACACTTTAGCAAGAATCTTATACAAAGAATTACATAAGGCAATCAGGCGCAAATATCCCATCACAACAAGTGGGTTCTTTTTAGAGATGAGCACAATATTAGAACTATTCATGCCTGGAGGCACAACCCCCGAACTAAAAAAATCAACAATAAAGTTCTTGATGTCCTCCCGTAAGAGATCCCAATGGGTTTGAAAAAAACTCGAAGTGAGACCATATGGCCCCGGAGATTTGGCCGGTTCCGTATCGAAAAGAGCCTCCCTAACCTCCTCCATCGAAACAGGAGCTAGCAATATAGCATTCGGAAAATCAGAAATAACTGGCTGAATAAGGGACACCACCTCATTATCCTCCACACCCGCCGATGAAAAAATATTATGAAAGTAGCTCGTAATCAACTGGGGTAGCCCCGACTCCCAAGTCATCTCTTGCCCTTCTTCGTTCCTTAAGAGGTTCAGCTTATTGGCTCTAAAACGAGCACTCGTTTTCGCATGAAAATACTTTGAATTTTTATCTCCCTCCTTCAACCAGAATTCTTTACACCTTTGGCGCCATTTGATTTCATTCAAGGTCGATATCTCATCAAACTCTTTATTCTTTCTATTCACACGTTATTTCATTACTTTTCTCTGTCAATGAATTTATTTAATGTTTAGGAAAATGACATTTTTGTAGACCTAATTATACCAGTTTCATACCCTAACTATTCATTTTAAGTAGTCTGACTAATATTTTGGGATAATATACTCCTAAAATACAAAAAATACCAAAACTAACCTTGAAATTAAACTGATTTATAAAAGTAGAATTGAACTGATTCAATTTTTAAATCAAGAAATTGAATGTCGTAACCACCTCTCTAAGGATTGGGGAGCCTCGCGAGTAATCTTGGTGTCTTCACGAGGGTCTTGAGGAAGGAAAATAATATGGTGAAAACCAACCGAAATACAAAAGTAGGAAGGATAACTGAACTCACCGGCGGTGACGACAAATCAGAGCTCACTCGCTGAAAAGAATGGAGCTCACTCACTCGCTGGACCATGTGAATCAGAGACAACTGAAATTGAACCGGTTCAATTTCAGGGGTAGTTTAAATATTTTAAGGGTAGGTTGTCCCAACACGATAGTTAAAGTACTGAAAATGGGAAAAAATAGTTAGAATACGAAAGTGGTATTATTAGTTGAACAAAAATGTCTTTCCCTTTAATGTTTTGGACGTTCTAAATTTATATTCATTCTTGAAACTTTAACTAGGATCCTTTTCTATTGTCATAATACAATACTATATATTATATAAAAAAGGCCGAACATCAAATTTAAATGTATCTAGTGTGTTAAAAGGGGAAATTGCATGTCACTACCCTCTATTTTTTTTAGTTGCATATCACCACTGTAAGGTTTAATTTAGTTGCACCGTCCATCAAAGAGTTAAGTTTGATATAAAAATTTCATAATACCCTTATATTAAAAAAATTCACAAATTAAAAAAATAAATACAATTTGAAACCATTTTTTGAAAAAAATAATTTTTATCATGTAAATAATAAAATACTGATTTCAAAATGATTTTTTTCATAAAAATGATTTTTTCAAAAAACTATTTAAAATAAAAACCACTTTTAACAAAGTTTTTTATTTTTTATTTTTAGTATTTTTTTAAAAAAAATATTTTAAAAAAAATATTCAAATCATTTTTTTTATTATTTATTCCAAGAATTTTTTTAAAAAAATAAGTTAAACAAATGATTTTTTTTTCATTTATTCATTTTTTAAATATAAGGGTATTTTCGTCATTTAATAAAATTTGAAACTAAAGTATTTAAATGAATAAAATATCCTAAAAAATGAAAAAAAATCATTTGTTTAACTTCTTTTTTTAAAGTTTTGTAGAATAAATGATAAAAAACTGATTTTAATATTATTTTTTTAGACAAATAATTTAAAAAAAATATTGAAAATAAAAAAATGTTTTTAAAAGTGGTTAATTTAGTTTTAATATATTTTTTAAAAAACCCATTAATCGGCTAGTGTGGAGATAATTATTGGAGGTTGAAATCGAAAATCAAATATAATTATAATTTGATTTTCAAAATATAACTTCCTTAATTAAATCCACCAATCTTAATATAATTATCACTTAATTAATATTAAGAATGGGCTAAAAGATCATATAGCTAAACATTAATTAAACCCATTTTGATTGGGTTCTAATTAAACGATTTAGCTAGTCCCAACCAATTCCCATAAACCGATTTCTGGTTTAAAGTAATTCGTTCCAATTTAACTAAAACGAAAGGCGAATTATTCCCGATCCTTAGTCTTCTCACATACTGACTTATCCAAGCCTCTTTTGCTATACCTTGCTTAAAGTCTGTGACCCTCTAGGCTCACGACCCGTTGGCAGACTGGCAAAATTACTATTTTGCCCTTTCCATCATAATTGGTCTCTAGCAAGACATTATGATTACCTAACGTTCATGATTATTGATGATTCGATTTAACCTGTCATCGTCCATGTCACTATCCTCTTATCACCCGATATCCAGATCGATCATAAGGCATAGAACCGTTATCCTTATATAATCAATTACTGTTTCTCGATATTTGAGATGAATGAAAACTAATACAAGGTATCTTCCGCATAGCCATGCAATATCTTTCAGTCATACTCATCAAGTGGCCTAAACAGATATCATTCTCATACCGGAGTATGAGGGATAAATCCCTTAGCCGTCTTTCGAGTTCACTCATGTAACTTACACTTAAGCCGATCAAAGCCCTTATGGCTACCCTTTTACAGGCAACGTTAGACTGTGTCAAACTTAGATACTTACTATATAATGATCACAAAAACTCCTCTGTTTAAGGATACAATGATAAACTACGATACGTGAGTATGCTCATGACAACATCTATGCTACATGCTACCATCGGGTCGTCCAATACCATCTCCCTGATGGTATCTATGATCTAACTCCGACACTACCTTGCCAAGATCAGTAGAGCGTGATCATAAAGAGTTAGCCTCATACCGATCGCTTCTTAATGAAGCTTAACTGATCATGGACTCATTAAATGTAATTTTTTTCTTATCTACAGTTTTACTATTAGTGATGACACACATAATGATATAGATAAAATTAAATCTAAAATATTACTACAACACATTAGTAATGTAATGCCTTTTTATTTCTTCGAAAGATGATAAATCATTACATACAGATGAACTTATTACACTGGACTATTGCATAAAGCTAACAATCTGCTATCTCGCCATCGCCATCAGCCAGCGGGCAGCATCAAGCATCAAACATTGTTGTGCATCCTCCATCCTCAATTTTCGCCGCATCACTTCGACAACATTACCGGCAGCCGCAACCTTGCTACAGCTTAATACTATCTAGCTTCAAACTCAATTATTGTTTCACCGCATTGAGTTTGAGGGGGGCTGTTAGATTATATTAGGTTTCCTATATTTATGTTTCCTTTTCTCACATGTATTAGGGTTTCCCTATCTCTCTATAAATAGAGGTCTCTTGTCCATCATAATACAAATCAATAATAAATCACTCATTGTTTCTATCATCTTCACATTTTGAAAATATATTTTTAATTCTATAGACCAAAAACATAATTATAATAATATTTGAACTCTTCAGTGAAATGTTTGACGAATAATTAATCTGCTAGCTAAGTTAGATTAATCATTCAAATCAATTAAATCATGCCTTTCTCTTTGTATTTTAAAAGTGATTTTTTAGTCTTTATAAAAATTTATAGGGAAAATGACACTTTTGTGCACCTAAATATACATTTTTGACACTTTCATACCCTAACTTTTTTTTCTCTTTTTTCCATACGAATTTCATTTTGGGACAACTGACCATTTATATACCAAAAATGGCTATAAATTTTTGTTCAATTCATGACTATTTTAGTTCAAGTCATTTGTATTTTGGAAAAATGGTCCAGAAGTTCCCTAAACTTTGGTTCAATTCATGAGTATTTTGGAATTATTGTCCCAAAATGAAATTCAAGTATGGAAAAAAGAGAAAAAAAATATTTAGGATATGAAAGTGTCAAAAGTGTATATTTAAGTGCACAAAAGTGTCATTTTCCCAAAATTATATCAACAAAGTTTTAATACAAATAATATTTTTATTGTTCATATACTACATGTATTGCAAAAATTAATAGTATGAACTATTCAAAATTTTGTGCAGGCTATCAAACTCCTTAAAAATGATGAAAAATTACGTGTATTGTATTTTTTAAATGAGATGATAGTTCTTAAAATATAAAGTATTTTTATATGTAATTTTTTTTATGATAAATACTATTTTTAATTGAACAAAAATATGTGTATATTTTGCTTTACACTTAAAATTTCTTAACTTAAAGTGTATTTACATTTTTTTCAATTATCTCTATGATTAATCGAATACCAAAATTGGTTGATACAAATGATAATATACCGAAAAAGTGGAAACTGTTGTGAAAATTATATGTTAACGTTGGGTTAATGTGCAATTAAATGGAGTTCATAAAACCAAGACTTAAATAAATGCATGCATAAGTTAGAAATGGAAGAGAAAGAGAGCAAATATGGAGGAAGGAAATGATTCCCGAATGTCTCCTTTCTTCATTCATAGTAGCCTATTTACAGGCCAAAAATGATATGCATTTCCCATGCAACCATGATACATGTAAATCAAGATTGACACATATAGTAGCCCATAGAGAAGTGTGCCAAGGTGGTGGCCACTAGTTTATGACACTCCCCCTTGGACACCACCACTTATGAGTAATTATGTAAGCAGTGTTGGACGTGCTTAATGCTGCCTTGTTAAAAACATTTTCAGGAAAACCCAGTTGGACAAAACCTGGATAAGGGAAAAAGAGTGCAGCGCACATAAGTCCAGAGCATCTTCATATACTTGCTCCCCCTGATCATTGCTCCCCTTAATCGTTGCTCCCCCTGATGACCGACAAAGTTATTTTGGTTGTTTGCTAAGTCTGGGCATTCTAATTCGCCATACTAACTTCTCGAATGTGGATGTCGGCAAACTTTTATTGAACAAATCTTGAAGATTTTCACTAGAGCGAATCTGCTTGACATCAATCTCATTACTCTTCTGGAGCTCATGAGTATAGAAGAATTTTGGCGATATGTGCTTGATACGATCTCCTTTAATGTACCCGCCTTTGATTTGAGTTATACACGCTGCATTATCTTCATGTATAATGGAAGGAGAACTTGTAATTGACGGTATTCCACATGCTTCTCGTATATGTTGAACGACGGATCGTAAGAACACACATTCACGACTAGCTTCGTGTAATGCTAGAATTTCTGAATGGTTTGAGGATGTTGCAACCAAAGTCTGCTTCGTGGAGCGCCAGGATATTGCCGTGTCATTGCAAGTAAATACGTACCCAGATTGGGAGCGTGCTTTATGAGGATCAGAAAGGTATCCTGCATCTGCATATCCCATCAAGTTAGTATTACTTGAGGATTTTGAATACAATAAAGCCAAATCTTTTGTCCCGCTCAAGTAGCGTAATATGTGATTGATTCCGTTCCAATATCGTCTTGTTGGTTCTGAGCTGAATCTTGCTAGCACATTTACCGAAAATGCTATATCATGCCTGGTACATTGCGCCAAATATAATAAAGCCCCGATCGCATTTAGATATGGTTATTCAGGACCAAGTATCTTTTCATCTATCTCTTTTGGGCGAAATGGATCCTTTTTAGGATCAAGCGATCGAACAACCATTGGAGCACTCAATGGATGTGCATTTTGCATATTGAAACGCTTCCGAAGTTTCTCAATATATGTAGACTGATGGATTAAAATTCCATCTGAAATATGCTCGATCTGCATGCCGAGAACATATTTCGTTTTCCCCAAATCTTTCATCTCAAACTCTTTCTTGAGATATTCTGCGGTGTTTAGGATCTCTTCAGGAGTCCTAATTAAATTCATATCATCAACATACACTGCTACCATAACAAATCTCATATTTGTTTTCTTGATGAATACACAAGGGAATATGACATTATTCTTGTACCCTTCTCTGATAAGGTATTCGTTAAAATGTTTATACCACATCCTAGCAGATTGTTTCAGTCCATACAATGCCTTTTGTAATATGATCGAATACATATTACTTGGACTATTTTTAATTGCTTCAGGCAATTTAAATCCTTCAGAGAGTCTCATATAAATATCTGTGTCCAACGTACCATATAAATAGGCAGTGACAACATCCATCAAATACATACCCAGTCCTTCAGAGACTGTTAAACTGATCAAGTATCTGAATGTAATCATATCCACCACAAGTGAATATGTTTCATCAAAATCGACCCCAGGTCGTTGAGAAAAACCTTGGGCTACAAGCCTGGCTTTATATCGAACAATTTTGTTTTTCTCATTTCTTTTCTTTGTGAATACCCATTTATATCGAATAACTTCTGGCGTGTACAAGAGGAATCAACTGCGGCTTTCGTATTATCACCATTAACTTTAATTCTCGCAGGTGTGTTCGCAGCATGTATATATGACCTTGTCATTTTTGATGTATCAGCAAATGCTTCGGGCATTTGATTTACAACACTTTGCAAATGTATTATCCTTTGTACTTCTTTATCACATTGTGATGTACGAGGATCCATATGAGACATCGAATTTACTTTCCATTCAATTTCACGCCTAACTTTAGGAGGCGGTTTCTTTTCACCCAAATGTGCGAATGTTGTCTCATCAAAATGACAATATGCAAATCTTGCAGTAAATAGGTCACATGTCAAAGGCTCCAGATACCTGATAATAGATGGTGAATCAAAACCAACATAAATACCCAATCGACGTTGAGGTCCCATTTTTGTGCGTAAAACGGGTGCTACATGCACTTGTACAACACAACCAAAAATTCGTAAATGGGAAATATCAGGTTCATGTCCACATGCAAGTTATACATGAGAATATTGGTGATATGCACTAGGCCTTAAACGAATTAAAGAAGCAGCATGTATTACTGCATGTTCTCAAGCAGAAACTGATAATTGTGACTGTAACAATAATGTACGTGCAATTATCTGTATACGTTTAATAAAAGATTATGCTAAACCATTTTGGGTATGCACATGCGGAACAGGATGCTCAATATCAATACCCAATGACATGCAATAATCATCAAACGTTTTAGACGTGAATTCACCGGCATTATCAAGACGAATAGACTTTATCGGATAATCAGGAAAATGTGCCCTTAATTTAATAATTTGTGCTAAAAGTTTAGCAAATGCAACATTAGGAGTTTGCAATAAGCACACATGTGACCATCTGCTGGATGCGTCAATCAAAATCATAAAATAATTAAATGGTCCACTTGATGGATTAATAGGGCAACATATATCTCCATGAATTCTCTACATGAGTGATGGAGATTCGGCACTATCCTTGGTTTTGATGGTCGGACCACTAATTCTCCTTATGAACAAGCGGTACAAATTATTTCATTGGACTGAAAAAACTTCTGGTTTTTCAGTGGATGTCCACATGAATTTTCAACAATCCTACGCATCATCGTTGATCCTGGATGACCAAGACGATTATGCCAAAACATAAATGTATTCGGATTATTGAACTTCTGGTTCAAAATCGCGTAGGCCTCAACTGTTCTTATTGTTGTAAAATACAAACCATATGATTAAACAAATAATATTTCTAGTACCCGCTTTTCACCACAATCACTAAAAGTGATACATAGAAATTCAGTTCCATTTTCATTTGTGATCTCAACATGATATCCATTTCTGCAGATATCTTTAAAATTGAGTAGATTTCTTCTTGATCTACTAGCATACAAAGCATTGTCAATGCTTATTTTTGTTTCATTTCTCAATATTATAATAGCTCTTCCGGAGCCTTCTACTAAGTTTGTTGAACCCATAATTGTGTTCACTTTTGCCTCCACCAAGGTTAGGCATGAGAAATATTTGTTATTCTTTAGGATAGTATGCGTAGTAGCACAATCAATAATACACATATCATTCTCATCTCCACAAAATGATGAATCACTTCTGGAATCCATACCGTGGCTCGTCTTATCAATTGTACTGTCTTACTTTAAAATTTGACCGCTTATGGGGCCTAAGTTTTCCATGAACTTTATAATGACCATCATAAATTTTCACATTCACTTCTGGAAATGGTTAACTATCGACAGGACAAATTCGATGATTCATTTTATTTTAGCAATATGTGCACTTTAATATTTCTCAAAATTTTCTTCCGATATTGCTACTTTGAGAGCAGTATGATATCCTTGATCTATCCAGCATGGATTTTTAGTACTTCGGGTTCTAAATATTAAAACTGCAAGTTTTAGTTTCAATATTAATCCATAATCAGAACTTCGGGTTCTGCAAATACCAACTGTAAACTTCCGGTTTACAAATATGTCAAGTCCAATATTTTCTCGACAATTTTAGAACTTCAGGTTCTATAAATTCCAACGACTGTAAACTTCGGGTTTACATGAACATCGAGTTCAATAGTTTTTTTTTCTTTCTTTTCAGATAGTCTTCAAACTTCGGATTGCTAATATAATACATAAATATAGAACATGTATAATAACAACATATAATTTTCTAATGCGAAAGATCCAATTCAAGATTGGCGATCGCAGAGCATACTTATGAAAATAAATAAACGTAAATTCAAGAACTAAATTAAATTTTGTTGAGAATTAAAAACGTCAGGATAATTAAGCAATTCGTGCTGATAACGTGTTGTGAAAATTATATGTTAACGTTGGGTTAATGTGCAATTAAATGGAGTTCATAAAACCAAGACTTAAATAAATGCATGCATAAGCTAGAAATGGAAGAGAAAGAGAGTAAATATGGAGGAAGGAAATGATTCCGGAATGTCTCATTCCTTCATTCATAGTAGCCTATTTATAGGCCAAAAATGATATGCATTTTCCTATGCAACCATGACACATATAAATCAAGATTGACACATATAGTAGCTCATAGAGAAGTGTGTCAAGACCGTGGCCACTAGTTTAGGACAGAAACTATATATGAATACCAAAAAGGGGTAATGACAGTTGACTACACTCAACTATGTCACGTTTCAAATTTAATACCCCAACTTCCAAAATTTCATTTCGAGTACCCCAAGTTTCAATAAGCGACACTTAGCCCAACGTCTGTTAAATTTAACTAAATTGGTATATTAAAAAGTCTAAAATGCCTTCAATAGTTTTGGCCTGTTAAACTGGTCTGATTGGTTTAATTGATATGATTGTGAAATGGCTACTTTACCCCTAATTGATCAAACAATTTAACTTATGATTTGAGGGCAAATTTGACTTTTCAATTACACATTAAAAAACTAAAAATAATTATAATATAAAATTTTATTATTTTTAATAATTAAATAATAATTATATTTTTAATAATTAATAATTAATTTATTATATTATTATTATAACAAAAATGGAAAAAAGAAAAAAATGGTGGGTCGAACGCAGACAATCTCCCTCGCCGTCTCTTATTCTTCTCCAGCCTCCCTCGCCGAAGAAGTCCAAGGCCATGGCGGCGGAGACTGAGCGCGGCGGCGTCCACGGTGCGGAATCAGCCAGATCGAGCTTGATTCGGCCAGATCCGGAAGCGCTCGAGTTTGTCGGAGCTGAGCTCACACCGTCTCATCACTGGCGCCGGCGGCGTGGAAGGGCCGAACCGCTGCAACCTGGGTTGACGTTGAGGATTTCTAGCACGAAGATGAGGGCTCGAGCTTCTGCTCGACCAGTTCTGGTTTGGGCTCCTCAACCCCTCCTTCACAGACGACGAGCTCGACGGACGGTGATGTTGAAGGCAGATTGGAGCAGCAGAGAGGTCGACGGCGAGGACTTGCGCTTATCCAGGCGACCGCCTCGTTGTGCAGGGGTACTCCGACGACCTGGCCACTCACTCTCGCCGGTGGCCCAAGAAGCGTACGAGCAGTGAAGAAGATGAAGAGGCCATGACTTTTTTTGAAAATTAGATTGACAATTGAGGGCATATTTGTCTTTTCAATTAAAACTTTAGTTTTTATAATAATTAATAATAATATTGAGTTGAAAAGTCAATTTTGCCCTCAAATCATAAATTAAATTGTTTGATCAATTAGGGGTAAAATAGTCATTTCATAATCATATCAATTGAACCAATCAGACTGGTTTAACAGACCAAAACCATTAAGGTCATTTTAGACTTTTTGACAGACCAAATCAGTTAGATTTAACAGACGTTGGGCTAACTGCCGCTTATTTAATCTTTGAGCATCCCAAATAAAAACTTGAAAGTTGGGGTATTAAATTTAAAACGTGACGTAGTTAAATGTAACCAACTGTCATTACCCTTACCAAAAATGAAAATTTGTTTGACAAATGTCTTTAACTTGAGATGAAAATGTTTGACTTGTCTTTTCAAGTGGTCCAATACCATATGAAAAGAACAAGGTTATGTGAAGAGAGATATGAATGGATACATTACATATATATGATTGATCGGAAGAAATAAGGAAAATTTGACAAGTTGCCAGTTTTGACTATTAGTCCGACATCAAGTGTTTGTGTGAGTTCCGACAAGTCATGTCATGCATGCCCACTAACAATAATATAATATATATGTCTCCTTGAAGATCACAAGATTTTGTTTTCAATAAACCATTCAACTTCATTCATTTTGTAAGAGATATGGTGTAGATAAAATAAAATGATAGCCATGAAGCTGTTATTTTGATACACAATATACATTCGGAAGAAGAAGAAAAATGACATGAATATACTAAATTACAGAGGTCACAAGTTTAGTTTTCAAATTTATTAATTATTTTTTATTAGCAAGTCGTGTACAAATTTTTGAATTTCATTATGATATAATTAATTAATGCAATAACAAAATTATAATTTTTAAGAGTTTTTATAATTATTGTATCATCAATGAGTTAAGACTAATCCTTATATAAAAGGAGTTTGATATTATCACATAACTTGTCCATTTCTGTACAAATATGGTGATCACTAACCAAAGAAAAAATGAATTCTGTCTACCTCATATGAATAATTATCGGGTTACGACAAACATAAATCAATCATCGATGTTGTGCTTTGGTCTAAAATTGTAACGAGAGCCAAATATTGCGTGCAAATGAATGAAGAAAGGATTGACGCCACCCTTATTTATTCATTTTTGTTAGAAGAGCAAAATTACCATTTTGAAAATTTTGACAATAACCGTGACTAAATAATACTTTTCCATCTAATATAGTGGATGTTGCAATGAAAAAATATGGATATAAAATTAAAAAAAATATATAAATTATAAGGTGTAAAGTATAAAATTGATAATATAAGAATTTAAATTGTAAATTGTAAATTCCCCAAAACCATATTATAAACACATGCTAGCAGGTGAGGAATCTGAGTATTTCTCAACAAGATTTTTACTTTCACTGCAGCTAATTTTGGGTTCTTTTTTTTGGAAGAAAAATCCTAATTTTTTTTATTATTTAATATGAGAGATTAATGGTAATGAGGAAGGTCTTATAATCGGATTCAACTTTTAAACGAAGAGAATAACCGAGCACTTATCAAAGCCTCTGAAGCGGGCCATTTATAGTCTTCAGGTTTTGCTTTCTTGCCACGATCAAATTGTATCATATATTACGCGTCTTATGCTATCATATTTTTGTGTGTTGCCTTCGGGCTTTTTTATATTATCTTGTTAATTTTGTGGTAGTTAATTTCTTTTCGGGATCTCTTCCTTTTTTCCTCCTTAATATATTTCTTTTGCTGATAAAAAGAATAAGAAAAATATTATAGATAAATAATTCATGACTTTTATTTTGCAAACGAAAAAAATAAAGAATTATTCTAACATCCTTAAGTGAATCTTCTTGAATAATATTATTTTGATAATGGTTTAAATGGAAACACATGTAAATATTGTAATGTGAGGTTGACTGTGAACACACATGTAAATGTAATGTGAGGTTGACTTTCAAATCCTGGCCCAACTATATTTGACCTATGATGAACAAGACAAAAGCATCAACGTTGTGCCACTTTCATTTTCTTGTCTCATTAGCATAATTTAAGTATATTTTCTTGGTTATGACTGTATACGGATTGGTTCTTCGAATTGTAGGGATCATTTGAGATTTTTAAAAGGTCGTTTGAACAGACTCGTCCAATACATTTTATCTTCTACTATTATTATTATGTCATTTTTCCTTTCTAATTGAGTTTTAAAAGCCAACTCAACAGTATATTTACTTAAAATTCAAATGAGTATGTGTGATTTAAAGGGAACATTGCAAAAAGTCTTTTTATAATTTTTTTTTGCACAAACTCTCAATTCACTGTATTTTTACAAAAAATAATTCTTCACTCGTGTTTAAATTTGCAGCATCTGTGCAAATCCGTTAAAATTAACGGAAGTGTCACTTAAGTGTCGGACGATTGAGTTAGTACGTTTAGGAGTGGGCATGGGTCTAGAATAAGACCGAACCGGTCAAGAATCGGACCGGGTCGGGCTCTCCAGTTCTCCATTTTAAGAACCTTAATCGGAACTGTTAACCGCGGTTCCCAGTTCTCCAATCCCAGTTCCGATTTGGATTCGGTCTCCAATTCCATTTTTGCAAACATGCATACGAGTGAAGCAGAATTTTCGCAAAAATACAGTGAAGGGAGAGTCGGTATAAAAAACATAACTATAAGACATTTTGCAATTTTCTCTAATTTGAATAAGAAACCAAACCCGTCTCGTTCAAATTTTTTTTTAAAGAGAAAATTGTAAAAAAAAGCGTCATAAATTATGGCACTTACAAAATGGTGGTGTGTTGTTAATGACAAAAATGTAATGTGTAGTGTATTTTTTTTTTGCAAAATGTGCGCATTTTTTATAAAAATAACAAATCACACAAAACTAAAAATTATTTTTTCAAAAAAATAATATTTTAAAAGTTTTTTGTTTTTTACCTGTTACCTAAAATTTGCATGATCAAATTTCATAATTTATTTTGTTAATTATACTATTTTTAAATTTAAATTATTTTTTATGTTACGTTTAAGTCTTAATTTTTAATTTGAAGGGCGATTTTATTATTTTCGTAACAATACACGCATTTTGCAAGAAAATGCAAAAACAAGTTACATTTTTGCACTTTTGTTACAATTTCCTCTATTTAAAACCATGAATCAATTCGTTATCCATGATTTTGATTACATAGATTATTACAATTAAATTGATTTGCCGTGGCCCGCCATGGTGGCTACAGCAGAACATCAATCTTGACCTTTCACCTATTGACCTTAATGCACAATAATATATGGTCTCCACTCCACTCCACTCCACTCCACATGTTACAGGTACAAGACTAAGAACAATTGAGACATCTGCTGCTAACATTATTAAATTCTGCATATACATGTGTCTGCATTCAAAACACAATTCATCCCAACTACTACTAATCCTTTTCCTTTCTGCAGATTCATGTCCTGCCTACTATCATTGCCTAATCCTACTAACAAAATCTTCCACAGAGATCACATTTCCAGTCAAATGATAGATGGAACCTGAGACTGTTTCCGGGAAAGAGTATATAAACCGACATTTTAATCTGTAAAGTCGACCGAGACGAGCTTATGCTGATAGATTCTCCTCTTCCAAGCGTCTGCGGAGTCCTCCACTTGTAGGCCTGAAATGTTAAGGATCAGGATAAGTTAATACATATCTTTCTAGCTATGAGGCCATACAAACAGATAGTGATAATAACTCTTTCAATAAGCTGCATCTTATTCTTGTTTAAAAACAGAAATATCAATCATTTTCTTAAGCAAATGTTACGATCAGATAAGAGGAAAGTCATATTAATAACCAAACCGCTTAATTTATTTATCCTCTCACTAAATAAGTCAATAATAAGACTCACAAGAAATAAGACTTTGTTCATTCCAACAGCAAACTGGTTGAGTCGACTCAACGTGCTGTATTAAGGAACAACTATATATCACATGGAAACTGAGATTGCAATACAGAAATTAGAACAACTCTACATTATCCAGTTGATTTCTTTTGGGGAAAAAACGGACATCATTTTCTACAACCTCTCATATCTAGGTTTCAACTTATGACTCCCTTCACTTCTAATTTCTATAACGAGAACGTGAAGAAAACATCAAATCAACTACGATTGTAAGAAACTAGATTTTTTTCATCTATTTTTCTTTCCTTCAACTTCTCCAAGATACAAGTATATAAACTATTTGCCATATTTATATTCTTGAGAAGTCAAAAAAATGAAAGGCGATGAAATAATTAGGTAGGAAGTTTTTTTTGATCGGGAGGCCCAACCAAGCATAAAGCAGTAAATACTAACTCAACTCTATTCTAGGCTAATCAAAGGTTAACCCCTAACCTAGCCCCCACACCCACTCTCAAGCAGGTGACCAGTTGGGATCCTGACACTAGATCTCCTCTTAAGTGATGCTTCAACAAATACCATCAGAACAAGCCTCAAACTACATAAATGAAGTATACGATACTATTTGTTAGTATATGGTAGACTATATACCTGGCTGCAAACTTGCACATCGTCTAACAAAACACAATTTATTTAACAAGACATGGTATCATAGAAGTTTCTATTAGGCAAAAGAGAATAACATTAACCACCTATGCTTTATTTAATCGGAAAAAAAATACACTTAAAAAGACTTTCCCTGAAGTGACAGAAACTTGGGGATGCTAGATGAGAAGCCGCTTGATTAGAAAATCATGGGATTAGTTAATATCCAGATCAATCCCTCAGGACCAACACAAGGTAATGACCTTCTTCACTGATTTATGGATTAGGAATACTTTATTTGATTTAAAAATTTGTGGCAAAATGTATGACAATCACTTATAGCTCTCTGGCTTATATAATGAGATAAAATGGAATTGAAAGAGAAATGGTAAACAGAGTCACTTTCTCTCACCCCGTAAAACAGATGTGATTTAAAACTACCATGGGATGGTATTTTGGAATCTCATATAAAGCATTTTTCTCAGCTTCCCCTACCTAAGGATTACGACTCTCGCATTCGAAATTTTACCCTATTGTTACTGGATTACTAACTTGTCTCATCAACACCAATTTTTCCTTGTCAACAAAGGGTTGCCAAACAAAACTATAGAGTAAAAGTGCACTTACAATCCACTAAGCACTTTAATCGTGTCATAGAAGAACCATTGCATAGTAACAACAGGCCCAACAAGCAAAATCCGTACAGGGAGGCTTCTTGTAAACAGATTAACAAGCCCAATTTTCTTCGCAGCCTGAGAGAGGAATTGGAACCGATATATTAATCATCATATCTCATCTGAACGAATCAGTGGAAAGTTAGTTCAGAGTGGTACCTGCAATACCGTTTCAGCCTTTTTGTTGTAAAGGGTTGAAACGATGTTGTCAGCAGGGTTAGATACGAGAGTACCGACAGTTCCAGCTGAATACCCTGCTAAACAAGTCACTCCAAGCTGCTGGACTTTTGAGCAATCTTCCTTTCTCCTTTTGACTATGTTGTCATAGATCAGATCCACTGAGTGCTCAAATGTCGAAAACATTATCATGGAAACTGAAACAAAAAGTTGATGTGCAATTTGTCAGTAGATATATACAGTTATATTCACACATTTACCTTGGAAAAATGTCTAGATACACTGATATATTATGTGAAATATTTAATTGTGTGTTATTTTCAATTGTAAATAATCAGAGCATTTTTGAGGTCTAACTTGTCAATGTAAAATACATACTTTGGCTTATATATTATTATTTACTACGTATCTAGGCTAAAAATTTAGTAAGAAAGTATCCACTAAGATTCCATCAGATGCTCACTTGACCACTAGGTCAACCCTAGTAGACCTGAAGTTCATAAGTTGAGATATAATGCTATACAAGCAAATGAAAAAAGAAGCCAGATAGGAGTTTTACATGGAAGATTACGACACCAAAGTGGAGCTAGGCCCTTGTAGAAGCTGCATGCAGATATTAATCAAGGATAATTAGAGAAGTGATCATTAAATAATTACTAACAAGGAGATCATTAAATTTTTGGCTGATTTACCCAGCAATCCCTTCAGTTGCATATAGCTTCGGAAACCCATCAGCCAATCCCTTTGCAAAACTGGGCTGTGTTTGAACACGGACTTTGACTGCTTCAAAAGGGCAGAGTGCGACATCAGCAAAGACTTGAGCGGATGCACTACTAAGAAAGAATACGGAACTCCTGCTCTGATCCACCAATACATCAGAGTAAAGCTGCTTGAAGTATTCATAGAGGCCAAATTTGCAGCCGCCTTGAATACCATAGCCAAAGAACTTGCCAGACCAACCTCTCCAAAGGGAGGAAGGGCCTTGTTCTCTCCAGAGGATAGACAACCCGGATGAAATGCCATTATACTTGATTGGATTCACCTAATGTAATCATAGACATCAAATCCTTAAATGTACAACCTTAAAATAAGCAAGGGGACCAAAGACGTAATCAAAGGATGAAAAACTTGGAAAATCTTATTTTCCTTAGAGAGCGGGACAGAATAGTTCCAGTATATATAAACATAATATATATAGGGATGCATTCGGCTGAGAACCAATTGTAGTGTGAGAACATGAGAACCACCGGACATTCATTTATTTCGTTAGACATTCATTTATTTTGAATAGATATAGCGTTTTCGTTGGACATTCATCTATTTTCGTTGGACATTCACTTTCATTGGATATCACCATTTTTATTGAACATTCACTTGTTTTCATATACATTCACTTATTTTCAATGGCTAAAGTCAGTTCTCACGTTCTCACAAAAGAGTTTGGTTCTCACTTGATTTGTCCTATATATATAGGGAAGGGTTCGGCTGAGAACTAAATGTGTCGTGAGAACATGAGAACCACTGAACATTCCCTTATTTCGATTGGACATTCATTTATTTTGAATGAATAAAGTGTTTCCGTTGGACATTCACCTATTTTCGCTGGACATTCATTTTCATTGGATATCACAATTTTTATTGGACATTCACTTATTTTCAATGGACAAACTCAGTTCTCACGTTCTCATAAAGGGGTTTAGTTCTCACCTAATCCATCCCATATATATATATATATATATAATATCATTCGTTAAAAATATGTCCTCCTCTAGTAAGAGAGTGAGTAACTAGATACTAAATCCTTCTAATCTGTAACGCTCCAGTCCCAAGGGGCTGGCTACTGTCTTAAAGAATACATTTGGTCTCACATCATGTAGCTACTGGGGAGGCTTGGGCTTGAATAAGTTACACAGTGAACCAACTGTGGGTCTTTTGGTGTGTAGTGTGCAAGGATAAAGCCAAGCAACAAGCAGGTGGAGATCTGAGTCATGGCCCTTGACACGATGAATAAAAATGTTGCTTCTCTGATTTGTAACATCTACTACATTGTTTGCAAGAGCCAACTTGACTGCCTAGACTCTCGACAGTTGACATCAATGACTGCTCTTGCCCCAATGGTCTGATTGAAAATTTCAGTCAAAACTTGCTCCCCATCCTCGATTTTGATTTAAAAGAAAACTCTTCCCAAAAAGTATATGCAAGTTTTTGGATAATATGTACATAAGATACAAAATCTACCCAAATATTAATGACCCACTACCAATGCTAACACCGTAGAAAAGGGGAAGAACTTAAGCCAGGTAGAAAGTAGCACATCAATCATTGCCAAGTAAAATAAATCACAAACAGTAATATTTTCCATAAACAGCTATGAAAGACTGAATTCAATAACCCCGGAAGGTAGTATGAATTATGGACTTACAGAGCAAGCAAAAGATATGAATGTGAGACAAAGAATACACATAAAAGAGAAGCTAATGATAATATACCATCACAGAGCCTACCTATAATTCTTAAAACCACAACCAAAACAAAGCTAAATATTCAAATACACCATAACCCCTTCAAAAAACAGAAAGTATAAACCAATTTCAATCCCCACACCTACTGCTATTGCTGATGTGAAAATAATCCATCCACAGAAGTGTTCAGCAAAAGCTGTTGATCATCAAAGCTCAAGCCCAAGCAAAATACTCAAATAAACATACAAAACCTAAGTTGGGAGACCAAACCCAGAAAGCAAAAATGGGAGAAAATGGAAAAACAGACCTGCATATTAACTTTCAAGACGTCGAGAGGAGTGACAGCAAGATGGGTAGTCCCAGCACTGAGCATTCCACCCAAAGCGCAAATCCCATAATACCCAGATGAGTACTCCTCACAGAGCCTCCATGCCTCAACCCCTCCTCCTCCCATCTATTCAAATTGGTCCCACTCAAAAACCCCACATTGCAGAAACTGGCTTTTTCTTTGATCTACCCGAAGTTTTTGGAGATACCCAGATGGTATTGGTGCTTTGAAAGAGAGAATATAGCTTTTGGGGGTTGAATTTGAATAAATTCGTGATGGTATGTGCCACTGCCATGGCTGATTTTCACTTGCTTGCAGTAGCTCCACGTTTTCAGTTGGGAACTTACGGCCCAAAACAGAGGGAGTACGCTCCACTTTTAGGTGTTCCATTGGAGACGCTAAGTTTTAGTTAGTCAATTACTAGTAACAATTAATTAAAGTGAAGGGCTGCCCATAAATTGGGGAAATTTGAACAACTACCTTCGACTATCTCATCCTCATGCCTAGTCTTGATACCTTGAAAAATAACTTTTTTTCTTTCTAATTCAGTCATTTGATTTACGTGTACAAGTTTTATCATTTATAAATGTTCTAATTTTGTTTCCGTATTGTCACGTCTTAACAAATTTTCACTGGATGTGATTAAGGAACTTCGTCGAAGTTCGTTACACTCTCTCCCCCTTATTGGATCGAGAACGCTTCTATTACAATTCTGTTACGATTCTGATCCGAATGATAAATTGTAAACAATAAGATGAACACAAATTTAATAATTGATTGCAGGCCCGGCCTACCCATAAGGCAAACGTGGCCTGTGCCTTAGGCCCTCAAATTTTTTTATAATTTACGGGAAAGAATCAGCAGAAAACCATGGCTATAAATAGGTACCAAGGGACCAATCTCAGCCACACGATTATATGACCAACGGTGAAGATGGACGCGGTGGCATTGAGGCGTAAATAAGTCGAAGTTGTAATTTCTTTTCGTCATTTAACATATACATAGGGGTATATTTGTATTTTTGCTCCTCAAGCTTGTCTTCTTCCCTCACGCACCTCTTCTCCTCCGTCCGCAACCTCAACCTCCTCTCCCAGCTCTCCTCACTCAAACACATCGAGCATCTCCGCCGTCCGACTCTCGATCTCCTTCGTCCGCTGGGTCCACTCCGCCGATCTCTCAGCCGTCGGGATCGTTGTCGATGTCCCCGAACGACTCTTTCGTGAGCGAACTCGTGGCGTCGGGCCGGGGAGACAATCGGGGCTGAAGCCAGTCATGACGGTGTGGGAGAGGTTGAGGGAGATGGAGAGGGCCTGCTCGACGAAGCCGGACATGGAGGGGACGGGGCCGGACTGAACACCTGGCGCTGAACCGCCTATCCGTTCCGAATCTGAAAGCCTTTCATATAACTGAAAATCTGAAAGCCTTTCATATAACTGAAAGCCTGCAAGCCTTTCATATAACTGAAAACTTGTCCCATATAACTGAAAATTTGAAAGCCTTTCACATAACTGAAAACCTGCAAGCCTTTCATATAACTGAAAACCTGCAAGCCTTTCATATAACTGAAAACCTGCAAGCCTTTCATATAACTGAAAACCTGTAAGCCTTTCATATAACTGAAAATCTGTCCAAACAATGATGAACTACATTCGAACAGGTTTTCTGAGACACATTTCATGAAATTCAAATGTATCAACTCATAAACAATTCAGATCAAGGTTTTTCCAAAATATGAAAACCTTTCATATTTTGTAACTGAAAACCTGAAAGCCTTTCATATAACTGAAAACCCTCGTTACACCAGGGGACCCCTCGTCACACCACTTCCCCGACGGGTA
The DNA here is from genome assembly GCA_963920655.1 of Geranium rotundifolium. Classification (NCBI taxonomy): domain Eukaryota; kingdom Viridiplantae; phylum Streptophyta; class Magnoliopsida; order Geraniales; family Geraniaceae; genus Geranium; species Geranium rotundifolium. Next base: position 37,967,743 of record OY987311.1, read on the forward strand.
TTAGTGTTTTCCTATAGAAAAATACTCGAAACCCTCGTTACACCAGGGGACCCCTTGTTACACCACTCCCCTAACGGGTATTAGTGTTTTCCTATAGAAAAAAAACATGAAGCCCTCGTTACACCACTCCCCCGACGGGTATTAGTGTTTTTCTATAGAAAAATACTTGAAACTCTCGTTACACTAGGGAACCCCACGTCACACCATTCCATTTCATGAATTGTGTCTTAGAAAATCTGTTCGAACGTAGTTCTTCATTGTTTTGACAGGTTTTCAGTTATATGAAAGGTTTTCAGGTGGAGCCGCCTATCCGTTCCGAATCTGAAAGCCTTTCATATAACTGAAAATCTGAAAGCCTTTCATATAACTGAAAACCTGCAAGCCTTTCATACAACTGAAAATTTGAAAGCCTTTCATATAATTGAAAACCTGCAAGCCTTTCATATAACTGAAAATCTGAAAGCCTGTCATATAACTGAAAATCTGAAAGCCTTTCATATAACTGAAAACCTGCAAGCCTTTCATATAACTGAAAACTTGTCCCATATAACTGAAAATCTGAAAGCTTTTCATATAACTGAAAACCTATAAGCCTTTCATATAACTGAAAACTTGTCCCATATAACTGAAAATCTACAAGCCTTTCATATAACTGAAAACCTGCAAGCCTTTCATATAACTGAAAACCTACAAGCCTTTCATATAACTGAAAATCTGAAAGCCTTTCATATAACTGAAAACCTGCAAGCCTTTCATATAACTGAAAACTTGTCCCATATAACTGAAAATCTGAAAGCTTTTCATATAACTGAAAACCTGCAAGCCTTTCATATAACTGAAAACTTGTCCCATATAACTGAAAATCTGAAAGCTTTTCATATAACTGAAAACCTATAAGCCTTTCATATAACTGAAAACTTGTCCCATATAACTGAAAATCTACAAGCCTTTCATATAACTGAAAATCTGTCCAAACAATGAAGAACTACATTCGAACAGGTTTTCTGAGACATATTTCATGAAATTCAAATGTGTCAACTCATAAACAATTCAGATCAAGGTTTTTCCAAAATATGAAAATCTTTCATATTTTGTAACTGATAAACTGAAAGCCTTTCATATAACAGAAAACCCTCGTCACACGAGGGGACCCCTCATCACACCACTCCCCCGACGGGTATTAGTGTTTTCTTATAGAAAAATACACGAAACCCGTGTTTTCGGGTTTTCAGTTATATGAGAGGCTTTCAGGTTTTTAGTTATATGAAAGGCTTTCAGGTTTTTAGTTATATGAAAGGCTTTCAGATTTTTATTGTTTCCAATTTCTCATATGAAATTCGTGGATCCAGATCTGGGCACTTCTTCGAGGCGGTCCAGCGCCAGGTGTTCGGTCCGACCCCGTCCCATCCATATCCGGCTTCGTCGAGTAGGCCCTCTCCATCTTCCCCAACCTCTCCCACACCGAATCGATGTCGCCGGACTCGAGCCTCCGGACGAACTTGAGGTCGGAGAGGTAGGGGCGCGAGGATGGGGAGGCGGGTCGCATCCGTTGAATCGCGGACAGGCAGATCGGATGGCGGCGCGTGGGGCTTGGTTGTGGTGAAGGAGCCGTGTGCGGAGGAGGACGTGGCGGTGAATGTGGCGGAGGAGGCGGAGCTGGAAGCCATGAAATTGAAGCTCAGGCACAATCATGTGGAAGGGGTGAGAGAAATGATAGATGTGATTTATGAGGCACAATTACTAGTTTACCCTTTATGAGATTTATTGAATTAAATTTGAGCATAAATTGGTTAATATTCATAGCCGTTGATGAGATTGCATCCGACGGATGGTGGAGGTCCCTTTGTACCTATTTGAAACACGGTTTCTAGCTGATTGCATCCCATAATTTACATGCTGGGCTGATATAAAATAAGACCCCAAAAAGCCTCAATTATATTGGGTTAGTGTACAAGAAAGGCCCTAAAAACCCAGCTTAACCATTCTTCAAAGTCAAAATATTGCATTGAAAGCCACGTTGGTATTGACGAATCCCTTGAATCAGAGCAGGTGTGTATAGCGAAGAGGCATGCGATGCTTATATACAATATATATACATATATAATCATTCAATTTCTGCTTACAAAGATGGTCGAGTCTCCGCAGCAGTTCAACAGAGACTGCAGCTGTGCTCTTTTTTATTCGGTTCCTCTCACAATGAGTCCTTTCTTTATCTTATACTTTTTATTTACTTAACTTGTTTCTTCAAATAATTAGTAGATTCTATTTCTTGTCTATACATTCAAATATTCAATACACATATTTTAATTTTTCTTTCATTAGTTCGTAAATTGGGAAGATTGGCTTTTGCTCTTGAACAGCTTAAAGAGTCAATCTTAATAACATAAGATGCACTAGATATTAAAATTTTGGAATGATAAATTCAGCCACAAAAATTTGAAATAGACATATATGGGTTTCAAAAAATAGATTTGAAAAATGAAACTAATTCTTCTAATATGTTTTGCAGATTACATAAAGTGTCCATTTTTCTTTGTCATATTATCTAATAACTCTGTGCTGGTTAAGGTAACATGTTCATAATTTATAAAGGCTTTCTTTAGGAGAATTAAATCTCCATTGTACTCCTATGGATAAACAATAGTTTTATATATAGCCTTATCAAGTACAAATTTTGGATGTGTGATATATAAATTTGGTTTTTGGATTGTCATATTAGATTTTTATTTCAGTTGTAGCAGGCCATATGATAACCTGTTTGGACTCATGTTGGTGAAGAACAAAAACGACAATTTTGTATAATTTTAATATAATATTCTTGTATAACAAATTGATTTATGAAGTATTTTTGAATGTAAAATCGAATTTTATTTAATAAATAGCAACTAACCCAGCATCAAGCCGGACAGCTGAAGCCACAGACGGTGGGACAGACCCCCTACTATAGTCCCAGCTACTGTTGGTTAACGCGTGTATGTCCCACCTGTTAGATTGTAATTTTTATTTAATTAATAAAATTTCACGATCACTGTCATTTTTTAAAAGCCCCATTCTAAATTTTTGCCTTAGGCCTCAAAATTCATTGGACCGGCCCTAATTGATTGATAAATCAGAATTGTTATAACCCAAACGGGTACGGGAGGTCCTTAAGAGGCACTACACACAATTCAGATCATTTTTCAATACCTAACAATAAAGGAAATACATACTATATATATGGGGTTTTTAGAACCATAATCGACCCGAGTCACTAGATCTCCGTGACATACGCTCCTTTGTCCATCTCTGCTTTAGTTTTGCTACAGGGACCACATGCTCCCAACGAAGAAGATGCTACTGTAGCACCAACGGTCAACACCTGAGGCAGGTTGTTCTCCTCTATCACAAGCCTACGCGTGTCCACCTTACCTGCCAGCTTGCCTCTAGAAACGACATCGTCTGTAACCTGTTGAGGTTCATTAAACCAAACGGTATCGTTTGGCTCATTTGTTTTTAACAGTCCCTTCAGCTCTTTGCAAGTATCATGACATTGCCTTCTTCTCAAATTGAGCTTGTCCTCATATTAGAAGAGAGACAATTGGTATTGTATTCGATGTTCTAATACAATGTACAAGACCCTATATTTATAGTATTAGGGTTAGAGGAATTAGGAAAGAGTCCTATATACAAGTTAGGAAAGTTAGGTTTAACACGCCCCCTCAAACTCAAGGTGGAGGATTCAAATTGAGTTTGGAAACTAACGAAGTGAACCGTCCTGGAAGAAGGGGCTTTGTAAAGATATCAGCAGTCTGTTCGTTTGAGGGAACAGTGCGGAGAGCGATAGTGCCCTGCGTCAGATGGTGTCTAATAAAGTGACAATCATTCTCGATGTGTTTGGTGCGCTCATGAAAGACAACATTGTGAGCTATTTGAATGGCGCTTCGGTTGTCGCAATGGATAGAAGTGGCAGAATTGTGAGTAATGCCCATGTCTTGAAGTAGCCACCGAAGCCAGAGGAGCTCAGAGGTAGTGTCAGCAAGAGCACGATATTCAGCCTCTGTGCTGGAGCGGGCAACTGTCGTCTGCTTCTTGCTCCTCCAAGAAATGAGAGATTTGCCAAGAAAGAAGCAATATCCTGTTGTGGAACGTCGATCAGTAGGATCACCAGCCCAATCTGCATCAGAAAAGGCATGCAACACCATAGGTGTATCACATGAGAAGTGAAGACCGTTAGATAAAGTGCCTCGAACATAGCGGAGTATTCGAAGGACAGCTTCATAGTGCTTGGTTCGCGGTGCACTCATGAATTGGCTGACAATGTGGACTGCATAGGCAATATCTGGCCGTGTGACAGTGAGATAAACAAGACTGCCTACAAGTTGTCGATATAATGTAGCATCCTGGAGAGGTTTGCCATCTGTAGGTGTAAGCTTTTCGTTTGCCTCTATGGGTGTCGAGGCAATTTTGCTGTCTGACAAGCCTGCTCGAGAAATGAGGTCAGCTGCATACTTAGCTCGTGATAAGTGAAATCCTGAAGAAACTGATGAGATCTCCAGCCCAAGAAAATACGTGAGCCGGCCAAGGTCCTTCATCTCAAAGGTTTTGTTGAGTTGACTCTTCAGGTCAGAGATACCTGATTCATCATCTCCGGTGATAATCATATCATCCACATAGAGTAGAAGCAAGATGTGACCGCGAGAGGTCTTTTTGATAAACAAGGCGGTGTCATATGGACTAGAGGTGAAGCCAAGATCGGACATCTTCCCACTGAATTTTGAAAACCATTCCCTTGGAGCTTGCTTGAGTCCATACAGAGCCTTTTTCATATGACAGACTGTGTTTGGCGGATGCTCATACCCAGGAGGAGGTTGCATGTAGACTTCTTCTGTGAGATCTCCATTGAGAAAGGCATTCTTGACGTCCATTTGAAATAGATTCCACTTTCGTCCAGCTGCCACTGCAAGTAAACTTCGAACAGATGTGAGACGAGCAACTGGTGCAAAGGTTTCCTCATAATCAATCCCATACTCCTAGGAGAATCCTCGGGCAACGAGACGAGCTTTGTAGCGCTTAATGGTCCCATCTGCCTTGGTCTTCACTTTGTATACCCATTTGCAACTGACTGCTGACTTGTTGTCAGGTAAGGAGACGAGTTCCCAAGTACCAGTTTTCTCTAGAGCTTTGAGTTCTTCAATCATTGCTTGCTGCCACAAAGGATTAGTACATGCCTCACGGTATGTACGAGGTTCATAGACGGACAAAGCGGTAGCCATGACTCGAGAGAGATTGGGTAGCGTTACCTGGTAGTCTTGAAGGTGCAACGGTGGTCGTGTTTGACGTTGTGGACGGGTTAAAGGCACAGGATCCTCTGGCGGAGCTAGATCTATAGGAGCTGCTGGCGGCGGGTCTGAGATACCTGCATGGGAAAACTCCAGGGAAGAAGAGTTCGTAGGAGTATCAGGAAAAAGATCTATGTCAGGATTGGAAAAGAATGGGATAGATTGTGCTACACGGAAATCAGACATAGAGGAGAACATTTTGTGTTCCCAGAAAGTGACATGTCGAGATATGCGAAGACGTTGAGATAGAGGATCATAACATCGATAACCTTTGTGCTCAATTCCATACCCAAGGAAGGAGCAGAGACGAGCACATGCTTCCAGTTTATTTCGCTCATGTGGCTGTAGGTGGACAAAGCAGACACTTCCAAAGACACGAAGAAGATCGTAAGGAGGAGATTGACCATAAAGACATTCGTAGGGGGTTTTATTTCCTATGACTGGAGATGGAACTCGATTGATGGTGTAGACTGCTGTGAGAGTAGCCTCCCCCCAGAAGCGCTCAGGGCAAGCAGCAGATATAATCAAAGCGCGAGCGGTGTCAAGAATGTGTCGATGTTTACGCTCTGCACGACCATTTTGCTGAGAGGTACCTGGACAAGATCTTTGCATGATTGTGCCATGAGAGGAGAGAAGATCCAAAAAAGATGTTTCTTTAAATTCAGTGCCATTATCTGTGCAGAAGATTTTGATGACTTTGGAAAATTGAGTTTGAATCATGTTAGAAAACTTTAGATAGATTTTGTTCAAATCAGATTTGTGATTCATCAAGTAAATCCAGGTAAATCGAGTATGATCATCAACAAAGATAACGAAGTAACGTGCACCCCCCATAGATGCAATTGGAGATGGTCCCCACAAATCAGAATGAATAAGATCAAAAGGTGCAGAAGAAATATCATTATTATTTAAAAAAGGAAGTGTGTGATGTTTTGCTAACTGACAAGAAACACAGTTACCAAGTTTATTCGAGATAACACCTAAATGACCACTAGAAACTAATTGATGAAAACGTTGTGAGGAGGGATGACCAAGACGTGCATGCCAGATATCTGCAGAGATAACAGCACCACAACGGGATGGAGATGAGGATGGAACATGTAGATTTGTGAGCTCGAACAGACGTCCCACCTTACGGCCTGTCCCATAGATCTGTCCCGTCATTGGATCCTGCACAGAAACAGATGAGGAAAGACCACTAAAGTTAACATCAAGACCTGAATCACATAACTGACCGACCGATGCAAGATTCAATGATAGCTTAGGGACAAGTAATGTGTTTGGTAATGTCACATGAGGGGTGGACACAATACCAGAATGAGAGGCAGTAATAACAGAATTATCAGCAGTGTGAATGACAGGCGACTGATTAATGGGTGTGATTTGTGAAAATAATGATGAGGATGGACTCATATGGTTAAAGCATGCAGAGTCAAGATACCATGGTTTGGAAATACCTGACGCAACAGAGGAGGACGAGGTATTACCAGTGTGTGCAACAATTAACTCTTGAACCTTAGTGAGTAGAGTGGACATATCGAGAGATGTGGTACCGGGAGAGATGGTTGAGGCCGCAGTGTTGACCTTTGATCCAGAATTCTGAGGATAAGAACCTCGTGACGTCGGTCCTTGCGACTTCTGCCATTCTTGGGAGTAAGAGCCTCGTGATGGCGGGCCTTGTGACTTCTGCCATTCTTGAGAGTAAGAGCCTCGTGGCGGCGGGCCTTGTGACTTGTTCCATTCCTTATAGTGTATACCTGGTCGTGGGCATTCAGATATATGATGACCCTTTTGTTTGCAGTAGCTGCATGTCGCATTGGAGCTCTTTTTCTTGTCTTTTGGATGACCAGCAGTAGAGACAGAAAGAACAGAATCAGCAGGGCGGTGATGTGACATACCGGTAAGGCGGGCCTCTTCAGAAAGTAGCTCAGAGACAACTACTTGGATCATGGGGAAAGGATCTCTGTGTAATAACGAGCTGCGAACAGGCTCATACTCAGCTCGTAGACCAGTAAGAAGTTGGTAGACCTTGAGACGATCATACCATTGGGAAAAGATGGGTGAATTACGTGCATCTGTCCATGTAGGCTCGGAGGCGGCTTGTTGATCCCATATTGCTTGCATCTGGGTAAAGAACCCATCGATAGATTGTCCAGGATCTTGTTTCATTTGACTAAGGCGGTTCCACAGCTGAAATTGATGGACAGTATCTTTGGTAGAGTATAGATGTTCGAGATTCAACCAGACCTCCCTGGCAGTATCAAAACGATTCATATGAGTTTTGACAGTAGGAGTGGAGGTATTTCGGAACCATGTGAGAATTTGATGATTTTTGCTGTCCCATTCTTCAAAGCGTTCTATGAAAGCTGCTTTAGCCTCGTCCTGTGTTTGGACAGGAGCTACCTCATCACCAGATACATATTTCCACAGCTTCCTGCCACGAAGAAAACTGGACATCTCTTTAACCCATATCATATAGTTAAAACCATCAAAGACGGCAGAGATTGGCCTAGAAATCTCAAATTTGTCCATGGTATTTTAAAAATTTTGCAGAGAAAAAAAAATTAAAACTGAATTTTGGAAAATTTTGATGGCGGCGCGTGATCGGGAAGCGGCGGCGCGTGGGCGAGCAGCGGCGGCGCATGGAGGTCATGCGCGGTGGCGCGTGGGGTTCACGCGCTTGCCAGAAAGAAAGAGGCCGGTGTAGAACAGCCGGTTCCGTCCTCCTGAGACCTCACTCGCCGGCGGTGAGGTCTGAACTGGCTTCCTTGGTGCGAAATCGGGTTCCAAAAACCCGATCTGGTCGGAGGCGCGTGAGACGCGATTTGGACAACGGTGGCTTGCGGCGGCAGTACAGAACGGCCGGTCTTGATGAGTGGAGGAGTTGTGTGCTGGCGGTGAGTGATTTCGATCGAAGACGGATGCCGACGAGGCGACCCGAGCGAACCAAAGGCTGCGATGGCGTTGAGCTCGGCGGTCGTTGTTTGCTGGCTAAGCTTGACGAGTGTGCAGACTGCTGGCCGAGCTTACAGAGTCGCTGGACAAGCTTGCACGAATCAGGCGAGCTCAAGAGGATGATCGGGAGGCTGCCGGTGATGACGGGCGCGTGTGGCTGCGAGGCGTGCGGGGGACACAGGTTCGTGGTTGTTGCTGTCCTTGTTTGGTTGGGAGGCTACGTAGAACAAGGTCAGATTTTCGCTGGCTCCGAGCTTGGTGATGCCGACCAAGGATTGTTGGTTTGATGATCGAATAAAGAGAGTATTATTGCTCTGATACCATATTAGAAGAGAGACAATTGGTATTGTATTCGATGTTCTAATACAATGTACAAGACTCTATATTTATAGTATTATGGTTAGAGGAATTAGGAAAGAGTCCTATATACAAGTTAGGAAAGTTAGGTTTAACACCTCAAGTCAGCAAATTTACCTCGAATCTCCGCGGCATCTTCCCATGTTGCATCCTCATGAGCAACACCAACCCATTGAATCAAGTATTGGGGAACGGCTGTGTTGTGGTTTCCTTCTCTTGCCAAACCCAAACTAACAAGCATTGTCTTAAAGTATTTCTTGAGCACTTCCCTTGGACATCCATATTCCAGTACATAATCTCTACTGGGAATTTTCTCAGAATGCAACTTGGTGACTATCAAATATGGACTGGATTCTTTAGCTGGTTGAGCTCGAATTAATTTCTTCAACTACTGTCATAGCCTTGTCTTTAACATGTCTAATGGCACTGCAGACTATTCTTAGCTGCCACTTTTTAAAGAAACAATAATGCACCTGAGGGCGCCTTACGCCTGGATCCCAATTCATTTGAGCGATCTCCCTCAATCAGCTTATCCTTGCTCAAAAGCATGATTATGCCCATATAATACCCAAGCTCGGGATTAGTGATAAACAACTTCATAAGCTTGTACCGATAGTATGATTCATGCTCAACCCGCTGCACTGGCCAAGTTTTCATCATGCTAATCTCATCATTTTCTCGGATTTGCTTGTAGGATTCAGACTCAACTTTCTTCAGATGCAGCCTCAAACTCATACTTGATGCTTGCCCTGAATCTTGTCAATGTATGATGCTTTCTTCATACCCTCAAAATAATGTGGCTTAATACACATTTCGACCCAAGACTTTCATCATATTTTGAGATTTTCTTGATAAGATAAATAAACCAAGTTATGCTTGCATCATATTTTGCTACTGTTATCTCCAAAATGGAGAGATTGGAGTTAGAATTTCATTCATGCTCCTAAAAGGCAAATAGAATTTAACGTACCTCATTTTCTGACCAATTTGCCATTGCCACAGATTTATGTAGCCACGGCCTATTTCCTTTACCGAGGATGCTCACCCCCTGATATAATTTCATGATTCCAGCAAATGGGTATATCAGTTAGTTGTATACTTGAGCTAACAATTATAGCCAACCTGGGCTGTAGCTCTTTGAATGAATCTTTAAAAACAGTTACACCACCTCAATCAACATGCTTTAGCTTGCAAAACACCTTCTGCTCATAATTCGAATCTTGATATGGCAGCAAGGCTTTGAGGAACTTAGCCAAGCAGCTCAAGCCCTTATTGATAAACAGTATTGTTCATGTAGATTATATTTGGTTTCATCACAAGAGAATACTTAGTAATAATCTCCTTTGTCTCGTTCCCATTTTCCACATCAATCTCTGCAACTCATGTCCCTTGTTGTCTTGAAAATTTCTTACCATTCCATTTAGCATGCCTCTGTCGCCTATCACCACAGAGTTGATGAAGTTTACTTTGTTTATGCAAATTCAAAGTTGCCCACACCTCCACTCCATTTTTAATCAGTAGCAATTTAATATCTATTTCACAACTTGGGATTGATATATAAGCACTATAAGCAGCACAACCAGACTTCCTTTCTTCAAGCACCTTATATGTTTCTCTGTCATTTTTACTCTCCAAACATAACCAATGCATTGTTATTTCTTTAAAGAAGGCAGCATGGAAAATTTATACACAAACTTCTCCAATCTATTAGCAATTAGCAGCAAGGCATTGTCCATATCCCCATCCACTATTTTTAAACAAGTATCATGACAACACTTACTAATACCCTCCAAAACAATGTATGGTTTAAGAGATCCAAGCCAACCATTCCAAATGTTCATTTCGTACCAGCAAGATTCATGAGAACTCATAATTATACCAATACCCGTCGGCAAATCAACAACTCCATAATACTCCTTAGCTAGGATATGATATTGGTTGTCAATTGATAAAGGACATACCTCGACTTCGATTATAATTTTCATATGTGGCCTTTCATCAAACAGGTTGTGTGCATCAAGGTTTCCAACTTTCAGACTAAGCATTTGGGACTTATCCTGCACCATTTCCTCCTCTTGAACTACAGATTCTTCAAACAGATTGTTAATACCCTCCAAAAAATCGCTCATAGCCGTTGTTGTAAGCTTCAACTACAAACAAGTCTAGAATATCCCAAATGATCGCGTCTAACACCTGTAGCTCGACTTCTAGCTTCTCCCTTTCCTCTTTGAGCTTAGCCTGTTGCTCCTTCTCCTTGGCGATAACTGTTGGAATAAGATACCCGGAATGACGTGGCACGCAACACCGTATCCAAATCTTTTTGTTGTCAATATCTGGTACTGGGCAGACGAAGAAGAATAAACAAGAACCGTGCCGTGGTGAGGAGGCCACTGACTTGAAAGCAATTATTCCGGGTGGACCGTGGTGGCGATCAAATCCGGTTGCTTCCGATGTTAACACGGTTGTCCCTCAGATTTGAGCCCACTCGCACAGCTGAGGCTGAAACAATGCAGACTTTGTCCAGGAGTAAACCAAATCTTACCAAAGAAATTCCGGCGATTGAACAAACAACCGTCTGACGACAGTCAGATTGTGCAATCGGGGAAAGACGAAGGAAGATGAACGGGAAAAAATTGTTCGAGAATTATTTTGGCAGCAAGTAAGCAATTGGCAGCAAGTGTTGTGTGTCAAATGGGGAGACACCCCTCATTATTTATAGAAATATCTGAGGGGAAATGAATTAAACTCACACATATTGACACATTAAACCAACCTTTTAATGCCACCAATAAATACATGTAACAGCCACAATTAATTCACAAATTAATACCAGATTTAAATTCGAATTCAAAAGATTTTTAAAATCAGATTAAAAAGATTTGAATTTGAATTTCATTTAAAATCAGATTTTGAATTCAAAATAAAATAATTTTTAATTTTTTTAAGTCTAAGAAATAAAATCAGGTTTAGCCCGCACCGCTACCAAAGCCCAAAGCCGAGCCGAGCCGAGACGGACCGGACCCGTGCCCGTGCCCGAGCCCGAGCCCGAGACGGACGAACGGCGGCGGCGGCGCGCGTGTGGGTTTGGCCCAAGCCTTAGGTTACCCCTTATTAGGCTCACACAAACCATAGAGGAGAGCAAATCAATTTAAACCCAAAAAACATTTTCAATTCTTTCAATGTGGGATTCAATCAAATGAGGCTTTTAACCAAACAAACCCCAACAATCCCCCACAAAAAACCTTACAAATAAAGGGTTTAAAAAGTAAAAGTCCTGGACAAAGGAAGATCTGATACTTAAGTGTCAATGTCTTTCAACTTGAATTGACACATAGTGAAGTGAGGCAACAACGTACTTGTGAAAACGAGTGAATTGCTTCTTGAACTTGTTTTCACTTTCCTGTGAGATCCCCACAGCACATATCTTATCTTCTAATATACACGTTCTGCGATACCTGATCTACGCTTTTAAGGCCATCGTACACCTCGGTCTCGCGAGTGTATTTGGAAAACTTTTTCGAGTCTTCCACTGATGGCGGCCAAACCATCACACCCTCATAGGTAGCTTGTCAAGTACGTCTCACTAGTACTGACCAATGAGCTATTAAGGACATAGAGTCCAACCTGTCAGCTGCAGATGAATCTCATCAAGTGTGTCTCGATAGCACCACCAAAAACTGGTTATGAGTCATCCGCATCAACAATCCATCTAGTGCGTCTCGATAGCACCACCAAGAACATGTTATGGATTATTCGTCTAGAAACCCATCAAGTGCGTCTCAATAGCACCACCAAAAACTGGTTATGGGTTGTCAGACTTGAGATCCATCAAGTGCGTCTCAATAGCACCACCAAAAACTGGTTATGGAATCTCTAGTACAACTTTATGGACAAAGTAGTGCAGCGAGAGTTGTATGGTTTCGTTTGACCGGTCATTGGTATTCACCATACTTTCACGATGAGGGCTTAAGCCCCATTCCTCTCGAAGTGTCAAGGAAAACTTTCCTTAGCAATCCCTTTGTAAAAGGGTCATCAAGATTTCTTTCGGATCTCACATAATCCAAAGAAATTACTCTATCTCTCAGAAGTTGTCGAATCACACCGTGCCTTAGGCGAACATGTCTTTTCTTTCCATTGTAGAAATTGTTCTTTGCCACGCATATGGTTTACTGAGAATCACAACGTAGTGATACCGGAATTGCTAGTCGTTCCCAGATGGGCACATCGGCCAATAGGTTTCTCAGGCAGTCTGCTTCTTGCCCTGCCAACTCAAGGGCAATCAGCTCGGATTCCATCGTGGAGCTAGCAATGCACGATTGCTTGGAGGATTTCCAAGATATTGCGCCTCCACCCATAGTAAAGACATAGCCGCTTGTAGAAGTAACCTCATCATTACTTGAAACCTAGTTTGCATCATAAAATCCTTCTAAAACAACCGGAAACTTGCTGTAATGCAATGACCAGTCTATGGTCCCTTTCAAGTACTTTAGTAGACGACGAAGGGCTTCCCAATGTTCCTTACTAGGGTTGTGAGTGTAACAACTCAACCTGCTCACCGCATAGGCAATGTCGGGTCGTGTACAGTTCATGAGGAACATCACAATTCCTATGATCTTGGCATACTGGACTTGTGACACACTGTCTCCCAAGTTCTTCGTCAAATGTATGTAAGGATCATAGGGAGTCCTAATAGGTGTGACTTCAAAGGAATTGAATTTCTTCAACACCTTTTCAACATAGTGAGATTGACTTAGAGAGATGCCATCAGAGTTTCTCAAAAGTTTCTCCTAGGATGACATCTACCTCCCCCAAGTCTTTCATCTCAAAGTTGGATGATAGAAAATCCTTGGTTTTGTTTATAACCCTCAAATTACTACCAAGAATTAGCATAGCATCGACATAAAGGCACACAATCTGATCCAATCAACTTTGTGTAAACACACGAGTTAGAGTTGTTGACAGTATATCCGTTACTCACCAAAGTATTGTGGAATTTCTCATACCATTGCTTTGGTGCTTGCTTCAGTCCATAAAGTGACTTCCTCAACTTACAGACATTTTTCTCTTGACCTTTTATCACGAATCCCTCGGGTTGTGACATATAGATCTCCTCATGAAGATCTTCATTCAAGAAGGCGGTTTTGACATCCATCTGATGTATAACCAACTCATGGATGGCAGCTAGAGTGATTAGTGATCTAATCGTAGCTATCTTGGTCACAGGGGAATAGGTGTCGAAGTAGTCAATGTCTTTCCTCTGAGTGAATCCTCGGACCACCAGTCTGGCCTTGAATCTTTCAATTGTACCGTCAGGCCTTAGTTTCCTCTTGAATATACATTTGCTACTAATGGGTTTACACCCCTTAGGTAGATCGGATAATTCCCAAGTCTGATTTGACATGATAGAGGCTAGTTCATTATCGACAGCTTCCTTTTAAAAACTAGCATCAACGGATCTTAAAGCTTCTCCGTAGGTTTTGGGATCATCTTCTGGCAGGTAGGCGGATACTAGTTCTTCACTTACAAAGTCCACATTCACGATCTCAGTTAGAAACGAAGTGACAAAATCATCTCCAAAGTCCTTTTCGATTCTAGGTCTCTTGCTTCGTCTTGGTTCATTATCCTAAACCTCCGGAGCAGAAGAACTGACATGTGTGTGGAGCTCTTCAGATACATTAGGGACATCCTCCGGTGCTGAAGACGATGAGGGGTTATCGGCATTCTTCTTCAATGGGAACACATGCTCAAAAAACTCAGCGTCTCTTGCCTCAGATATGGAAAGATCATGTAAAGACATGAATCTATAGGCAGTGCTGTTTTGAGCATATCCGATTAGAACACACTCATAGGTCTTGGGGCCTATGTTGGTTTTCTTTGGAGGAGGTAGACCAACTTTAGCTAAACACCTCCACACCTTCAAGAAACTCAGGTTGGTGGCATAACCCTTCCATAACTCATAGGGGGTCTTGTCAAGATTCTTGTGAGGAACCCTGTTAAGAATATGACAAGCTGAGAGAACAGTTTCCCCCCACATCTCGTCTGGAAGACCGGAACTTAGAAGCATTGCATTCATCATGTTCTTCAAAGTTCTGTTCTTGCGTTCAGCTACTCCGTTCTGTTGCGGTAAGTAGGGCGCACTCAACTCGTGAATAATTCCGTTCTTCTCGCAGAAGTCGACCAGAAAGTTTGAACCATACTCTCCGCCTCGATCAGATCTAACTCTCTTGATCTTTCGATCAAGTTGGTTTTCCACTTCATTCTTATATTTGATGAACATCTGTTCAGCCTCATCTTTTGTTCGAAGTAAGTATACTCGGGTAAATTGTGAAAAATCATCGATGAATGTCACGTAGTAATGTTTACCACCTTTACTCCTAGTATTCTTAAAGTCGGCTAAGTCGGAGTGAATCAAGTCTAGGAGATTTGAATGCCTTTGAGTTACTGATTTACAAGCCTTTCTTGTAAACTTTGCTTCGACACAAGACTGACATTTGGATAATTGTGAGGATGCTAATTCGGGTATTTGATGTGGTCCATTTGTGCCCCTTTCCGGACCCAAATAACCCCCATCTTAACACGCTTTTGCCTTCGTTTCGGTCACACTAGGGCTATTATTTTGATATTTTTTGATCCTTGGTGTTTTTTCGGTATTTTGTAGGAGATGGAACCAAATTGGAGCATTTTTGGAGCACGGAAGAGTGACACGGTCATGGCGCTGGCAGATCTTGCAAGGGCAATAACGTCTTTATTTGGAGTTCAAATGGAGCAAAATTATACATCACAATGAAGATCTTTGAAAACTCTACAACTTTGAAGAAGGAAGCGAGGTCATCGGAGTTATAGATTGCAAGATATTAGCCGGTCAAACTGGCTAACCAACGACCCATCACTCAATTCCAGTACGACCGAGCCGTCTTGAAATCTTTGGCATCTGACCTCCAAATGAAGACTTTGTTGAGCCTAAATTCAAGAGAAAGAAAAGATCTACAACTCTTGTGAAGAAAGTTTTTCCATTTGACGACCGGAAGATGGCCAAAATGGCGCCGGAACAGTATCACGATCGTGACGTGAATAGTGTCACGATCGTGACACCCAATTTTTTCAAGAACAGAGCGATTGTCACGATCGCTCAAACGATCGTGACAAATCAACGTTGCAAGAGCAAAAATGGGATGCCACGATGGTGTCACGATCGTGACAAGAAGAAACAAAAATGACTGTCACCATGGTGACACCCATCGTCAAGATCGTGACACTAGCAACAAATTTCAGCAGCAGTGAGCCTTCTTGCAAGGGCCATATCTTTCGCATCCGACCTCCAAATGACAACTTTCTTGAGCCTAAATTCAAGAAGAAGAAATGATTTACAACTCTCGTGAAGAAAGTGTTTCCATTTGAGAACTGGAAGATGGCCAAAATGGAGCCGGAACAGGGACTGGTCGCCAAAACAGCAGCTGACTCGGAAGGGCATTTTCGTCAATTGAGCAATCCGAGTTTCACCATTATTTACCACCACACATTTTTTCAGGAGGGGACTTGACTATTCATCCATCTCCTACCTTTTGAGAGCCTCCATCTTCTTCATCTTCTCCACCATCCTCCATTTCCCTCCATTAAAGGCCAACCAAAAGCTTGATTAGGCAAGGAGGAGAAGGAGGATTCCACCACCACACCTTGGGAAGACTTCAAGGAGCCAAGATTCATCAAGAGAGTACAAGATTGGAGGGTTTTTGAGCTCCCAACCCATTTTGGGTTCTTGGGTTTGTTTAATTTCTCTTCATTTCTTGAATCTTGTATTTTTCTTGTGGGATTTTGTATGAGCACCATGGTTTTGGGCTAAAAACCCAAGACTATGGGTGCTAGACTTTGTAGGAGATTATGACTATCTAAAGTTTGATATATATTCATGTTAAGTTTATGCTTGCGAATCTACTTGTGTGAATGTTTGATGAAAACTTATATTGTTGTTGTGAGAATATGCAATGGTATATGTTGGATTCTTGATGCTTGAGCATGATTTAAATATACACTTGTGAGAGCTTGTGTGTGTAAATAGTTGTGTTAGAGTAGTAGCTCTCAACTTGTCCGAGAGGAAGAGTTGAAAGCGGATTTTAGTAGATTCAAAGGGTTAGAAACAAAACTTCAACCTTTGGTTCGAAATTGGTCGTGTCTAATGCCTGAGAGTGTATTTCAACGTTAGGAAAGGCTTAGTCCGAGAGGATAAGCATCTAAGACTTAGGCCGCTTGCATTGCTTGAATGTGATTAGTTGATAGCTTGGATTGGCATTTCGCCGTCGGTCTAGCACCCGTGGTTGCTAGTTGCTTGATTTTCATTCCCCCGCTTTAATATTTTGCATCTAACTTAGTGTTCCTTTAGCGTAGTTTGTTTAACTTAGTTGTTTGCTAGTAATTAGTTCTTAATCAAAAACCCCTAAAAAGTGCGTACTTACTTTTTCTTCCCCGTCAAACTTAAGAGAGAGCGCAAATCGACTAAGTAATCGACCCACAAGTTGATCCCCTAGTGTTCGACCCGGCAAAGTCGGAATATAAATGTACTTGGACGATTAAAGGGCCTCTTTTGCGAGGGAGCTTTTTGGCCTTTCAGTATTATAGATAAGCTCCTTAGCCTTTTAATGGACTTTTCATTTACATGACCCAATCTCCATGCCAAAGATCTATTGACTCAGAGATGTACGCAGAAGTTGAAGCTTTATTACCAATAACAGAATCAACATTGATTACAAAAAGTCCATTGCTATAATACCCTTTCCCCACAAAACTATCCTTGAAGATAAATACAACGGTATCAGCTTCTATCACAGTCTTCAGTCCAGCTTTGTTGAGAAGGGGACCCGAGATGAGGTTGCGGCGAAGAGAGGGAACGCAGAGCACATTGTTGAGGGCAAGAGTCTTCCCAGAAGTCAGCTTCAGTGTTATCTTTCCTGATCCAGCAATCGCTGTAGTTGAGTCGTTCCCCATTTAGATGACCTCTCCAGGTGCAGCTTCAACAAAGTTGGTGAACATGTCCTTGTGCATACACATGTGACGAGTTGCAGTAGAGTCCAGCACCCAGTCTGTGGAGTTAGCAACCATATTTGCCTCTACCACCACTGCAGCAATGATGTCATCATCTTCAGCAATGTTAGCTCGAGCGGGAGTTGCCTTTGACGCTAAGAACATTGGTACGCCTTATGCCCATCCTTCCCACAAACCCAACATTTGACCTTGACACGGTTTTGAGTTGATCCAGTCGGAGGTGCAGGATTTTTGATCGTCTTCTTCATGAACTGATCCTTCTTAGGTTGGACTCTCATCTTGCCTTTGCCTTTCGCCTTGGAGTTTGGAGGGCCAGAGGACTCCACGATATTTTCCTTGACAGAATGAATTGATAAAAATCCATTTTGTCATTCAGGCGGTTTGCCTCCTCGGTTCGCATGTGGGATATCAGCTCTTGCAGTGAGAGATCCTTCTTCTTGTGCTTGAGGTGGTTTCGGTAGTCATTCCATGAAGGTGAAAATTTCTCGAGCAGGACATCTTCCAGAAAAATCTCGTCCATTTTCATTCCCTCGTTGACGATATCAATGGACAAGTTTTTGTACATATGCACCTGGTCCATGATGGGCTTCGTATCCACCATCCTGAAGGCCAGCCATTTCCCGACCACATATTTCTTCTTTCCAGCATCATCATCCCCATATTTCTTGTCTAATGCGTCCCAAATGACTTTATCAGACGTTTGAGCCATAAACAAATCAAATAACGAGTTCGTCATTTGATTTAGAATATGGTACCTAACAGTCTTGTTGTCCTTTTCGTATTTCTTAATGTCATCCTGATTTTTCCTCAGGATGGCAGCTATCGGGGGAGTTTGTTCAGGATCGAAGGGATCATGCACAGAGTAGGGAAGCAGGGGATCATGCAAAAGAACATGGTCTATCTCTATTTGTTCGAAGTACATAAATAACTTGGTTGCCCAGCGACGGTAGTTCGTACCATCAAGGAGTTCTAACTAAGCAGCATGCATGTTGGTAGAACTAGACATTGTAGTAGGTAGATAAGACTAATAATTGCTTTCAAATTGTTGGAATAAGATACCCGGAATGACGTGGCACGCAACACCGTATCCAAATCCTTTTGTTGTCAATATTTGGTACTGGGCAGACGAAGAAGAATAAACAAGAACCGTGCCGTGGTAAGGAGGCCACTAACTTGAAAGCAATTATTCCGGGTGAACCGTGGTGGCGATCAAATCTGGTTGCTTCCGAGGTTAACACGGTTGTCCCTCAGATGTGAGCCCACTCGTACAGCTGAGGCTGGAACAATGTAGACTTTGTTCAGGAGTAAACCAAATCTTACCAAAGAAATTCCGGCGATTGAACAAACAACCGTCCGACGACAGTTAGATTGTGCAATCGAGGAAAGATGAAGGAAGATGAACGGGAAAAAATTGTTCGAGAATTATTTTGGCAGCAAGTAAGCAATTGGCAGCAAGTGTTGTGTGTCAAATGGGGAGACACCCCTCAGTATTTATAGAAATATCTGAGGGGAAATGAATTAAACTCACACATAATGACACATTAAACTAGCCTTTTAATGCTACCAATAAATACATGTAACAACCACAATTAATTCACTAATTAAAACCAGATTTAAATTCGAATTCAAAAGATTTTTAAAATCAGATTAAAAAGATTTGAATTTGAAAAGTCAGATTTGAATTTGAATTTCATTTAAAATCAGATTTTGAATTCAAAATAAAATAATTTTTAATTTTTTTAACTCTAAGAAATAAAATCAGGTTTAGCCTGCACCGCTTGTGCTCTTCCAAAGGCCAA
Source organism: Geranium rotundifolium (assembly GCA_963920655.1). Taxonomy (NCBI): domain Eukaryota; kingdom Viridiplantae; phylum Streptophyta; class Magnoliopsida; order Geraniales; family Geraniaceae; genus Geranium; species Geranium rotundifolium. The sequence goes on from OY987311.1 coordinate 37,987,208, forward strand.
AGGCCAAAGCCGAGCTGAGCCGAGCTGGACCTGTGCCCGTGCCCGTGCCCGAGCCCGAGCCCAAGCCTTTGGTTACCCCTTATTAGGCCCACACAAACCATAGAGGAGAGCAAAACAATTTAATCCCAAAAAATATTTTCAATTCTTTCAATGTGGGATTCAATCAAATGAGGCTTTTAACCAAACAAACCCCAACAATAACAAGATTAGCTTGACGGTGTTTCTCCAAGAAAGCACGAATGACCTCATTGAACTTTACTTCTTACTCTCGTTTCTGGGTCTACAATGCTAGTTGTTCCCTCAGCTCGTACTCACGACGACGCCCTCGTCCACTTGATCCATCATCGCATTCATCTCCGCCTTGCGACGGGTTGTTTACTGCCACCATGGATAAGCATCGTACCAGTCATAGAACTCAACTTCTTATCTTCCAGAACATGTAACTTTAATTGCCTCCTCTCGAGAGCTTCAATCTCCATTTCCGTCCTCTCCATCCATGAATCTGAAGCCATCTCTTCCACCGGTCGCGGGAAGATGCCTTCCATTCGAGCGCCCAAATTTGCGCTAGCAGCTTCATGACGCTTTGGGAGATCGTCGGCACCTATAATTGTTTTCACCATGGCTTGGGTCGCTGGACCACAAGCTCTGATACCACTGTTACGATTCTGATCCGAACGATAAATCGTAAACAATAAAACGAACAGAAACTTGATAATTGATTGATGAATCAGAATTGTTACAACCCAATCTTAAGGGTACGGGAGGTCCTCAAGAGGCACTACACACAATTCAGATCATTTTTCAATACCTTACAATAAAGGAAATACATACTATATATATGGGTTCTCAGAACCCAAAGCGACTCGAGCCGCTAGATCTCCGTGACATACGCTTCTCTGTCCAGCTCTGCTTCAGTTTTGCTATAGGGACCACTTGCTCCCAATGAAGAAGATGCTACTGTAGCACCAACGGTCAACACCTGAGACAGCTTGTTCTCCTCCATCACAAGCGTACGCCTGTCCACCTTACCTGCCAGCTTGCCTTTAGAAACGACATCGTTCTTCTCCTGGTGATTGATACCCAAAATGACATCATCCGTCACCTGTACAGGCTCATTAAACCAAACGACATCATTTGGCTCATTTGTCTTTAACAGTCCATTCAACTCTTTGCAAGTATCATGAAAAATTTGTTTGAAGCCCTCGACGACGAGGAAGGTTTACACATCAACATTGCCTTGCTGCCCCCCGTCATTGCAATCTCGTCCGACTCCCAAGCAAGAGACTCTTACCGTCTGACGAACCCGACGAAGCCATGACAACACACGCCGACACACTACTATGTCACTTTATCACCTTCTACACACAAGGGGACTTTCCCTATACAATTGGACACACCGGATTAAGGTCAAGATCAAGAGCAAGATCGGATTCGCCTTACTTGGCGCCCAAGAATCAGTAGAATATTCTCTTCCCATATTTAGTGGTGTATGACAATGTAATTCTAAATTTTTTGAGAGAACAGAAGTCTCAACATTAGTTCACAGCCAACGTGGTCGCCGAAAGGATTTCCTGGCAAATTAAATATCGATTGATCCCTCTAGGGAAGGGACAATCAGCCCTTGGACCTCGGTCCTTAAACACCAAATCGTCTCACTTATCTTTCGTCTGCTTGTTTACACGATCTAATCCCTATCATTCAGATTTTTCACCCCCTCTATATACTTGTTCTACCATTTAAATACTAGTTTGGAGCCGAACTTAGTTAATAAGTCTCGCCCAAATGTTGCACGATCCTAAGATCTTAACGTAGCATTCTCAGGTCATGAAACTTTTGCATCTAATTAGGACTTAACTTGAATAACATATTCAAATTTTAAGACTAACAAAGTCAAGTCAAATGTTAAGATTAAAATGGAAAAAATATTTGTTTGAAAATTGTTCGAAAAGAAAATCTTGGATTTAAGAATAATTTATTCCAAAATGCATAAATGTTTATTTGTTCTTTAAAAAATTACAATAACAAATTACCTACCAAATAACTCACCCACACTCATGAACAATGTTGTCCACCGAATCCGGACGAGCCTTTTTGAAATTATTTTATATTTTATTCAAGAGACTTAGAAATATATTTTAAAATTGTGGTTTTTTCTTCACTTTTATTTTTATGCATTTACTAGGATAAGCTTGCTTTGACAAATTCACTATTTTTTCTACTTGAAATATAATTATGTTTGTGATTTCTCTAACTACTTTTGGTTGGGATCTTATCTAGATTTTGTTTGTAGTAGGAGTAGCAGTAGAATGTTGTTTTATGACATCTTCACAAACGTAGAGCTTATGGTTGTTCATGGGGTCGGGTTGGGTAGATCCGATTGGTTTTGGACGCGACTTAACCTCTGTCGGGTCCATGAAACCAGACCAAATACTCACCTCAAATTGATGTCGGGTTGGGTCTAGTGAAGTCTCGGGTGAGTCGGGTACAACCCAACACACCTCAATTCCGAATTTCAAACCCTTATAATAAAGCCTCAAATTACAAACCCTCATTCCCAAATTGAAAACTTTCATTGAAATTGAAATCGAAAATGAAATTGGAATTGAAAATGAAAACCCCCAAATTAAAACAGAGCCTTTTGTCAGAGCCATAGCCCCAAAAGGAAAATGAACACCTTTGGTAGAGCTATAAATTAATAAATTGGAAGGATCTCATATCTATACTTGATTAAAATGTCATGCACATTTTCATGACAAAATCATCACCATATTAGTTGGAAATATCGAAGTATATGCCTAAGCTTCAACGGAACACTAGGTTTTTGCCAAACACTTGTAGTCTAGAGAACTCGTTGTTGGGAGTCTCTAGCCAGTAGCCCAAACCCATATCGACCATTCAAAAGGAACATATAGCCCCATCCACGTTAATCTTCACTGGCCCATCGACACTTTGGCCCACATTAGATTGGTTTGCATTCCTTATTCTAACACACTCTTTCCTTTGAAAAAGCAAAAAATTTATTTACCGACCCAACTACTAATGAAACCAAGACAATAAACGCATTACTCTCAAATTTCTCAAGTATACTGCTTTACAAGACTTTTTCCAACCTCGATACCTCTCACATAAGACAATCCTCACATCACCTTTCACCTCCTCTCCAAATTATTCATATTTTGTTAGATAACATTTTTCATTCTAACCATTAAACTAATAGAAGTTTGCACCTAGTTGGCGCAAAAAATACATCGGAACATTTTATTTATGCGTCGGGTTTATATATACACCTACACATACAGTTGCGTCTGAACACCTATAGCCGATACTGAGTACACCCGACGAACAAGGACAATGTACATCGGCTCTATGGTTAATCTAGCCGATGTATACATAATGGCTGACTGTATGTGCCAGTCATATAATACAATTTACCTAGCCGGCGCATAGAGAAGGTTATATATGTCGGCTAGATGAGTGAAAGGATTTCATGGGTTCCAAAATAATAAACTCATGCAATTTAATCATGGATTCTTGAATAAACTTGAAGATCATCATGTGAGATGGAAATTTCAGCATATAAAATTCATAACAACAATCACAAAATATCTTGAATCACCAACACAAATACTCTTTGTGTTCTCTAGCAAGTCCACACAAACAAGATTTTTTGGAGCTCAAAACTTCTTCAATACTTTTTGCTAGAAAGTTAGAGGAAAAAAAATGGAGAAGAAAAAGTTAGAGAGAGAGAGCTGAAAATGTAGAGGATTTTCGGCCAAAATGGGGAGAAAAAAAGGAGAGAGTAATTGAAAAAATCAAATCATTTTGTTATTTGATTTCCAAAATTATTTTCCTTTTATTTTAAATCCCATAATATCTTAATTAATTATAAATAATTATATTAAGAAGTGGGCTCAAAATCCCATTTAGCTAAATCTTAATTAAACCCATTTACATTAGGTTCTAATTAAATGGTTTAACTAAACCAATCCATCTCCCTTAAACTGATTTCTGGTTTAAACTAGTTCGCTCCGATTTCACTAAATCGAAAGGCAAATTTTTCGATTCTCTTACTAACTTTTCAAGTCCCTTTTGCTATACCTTGCTTAAAGTGTGTGACCCTCTAGGCTCACGAGCCGTTGACAAACTGACAAAATTACTATTTTACCCTTTCCATCATAAGTGACATCTAGCAAGACATTATGATTACCCAACGTCCATGAATATCGATGATTCGAATTTAACCTCTTATCGTCCATGTCACTATCCTTTTATCACCTGATATCTAGATTGATCATAAGGCATAGAACTGTCATCCATATTTAATTAACCACTTTTTATCGATGTCTGAGATGACTGAAAACTGATACTAAGTATCTCCCGCATGGCCATGCAATATCTTTCAGTTATACTCATCAAGTAGCCTAAACATATATCAATCCCATACCGGAGTATGAGGGATAAATCCCTTAACTGTCTTTCGAGTTCACTCATGTAACTTATACCTAAGCCGATCAAAGCCCTTAAGGCTATCCTTTTACAGGCAACGTTAGACTGATTCAAACTTAGATACTTACTACATAGTGATCACAACGACTCCTCGGTCTAAGGATACAATGGCAAACTACGATACGTGAGTATGCTCATGACAGCATCTATGCTACACACTCACCATCAGGTCGTTCAATATCATCTCCCTGATGATATCTATAATCTAACTCCGACACTACCTTGCCATGATCAGTAGAGCGTGATTATAAAGAGTTAGCCTCATACTGATCACTTCATAATGAAGCTTAAGTGATCAGAGACTCATTAAATGTAATTCTTTCTGATCTACAGTCCTACTATAAGTGACGACACACAAAATGATGTAGATCAAATTACATCTAATATATTACCACAACACATTAGTAATATAATATCGTTTTATTCATTTGAAAGATGATAAATCATTATATACATACGAACTTATTACACTGGATTAGGGCACAAATCTAACAATGAGTCACATAGCAGTCTACCATAATATTTGTTGCTACGTTTATGTGTTGGCATAATTTTTTAGCACAAAAGCAAGAAGTCAGTACAACATGTTACATGACATGTGGAGCGACTAGTTACAATCCAGATTAGGAAAGATCGACGACGCTTGGAGCGAAAGAAGAAAGACGCCACGAAAACTTGGAGCGCAAGAAAGTGACGTCGACGAGCCAGGCGACTTTCAGCTGTCAGCAACACGTCAGCAATAGGCGGCAACTCTACTTGCATGATTTATTCAGGAAGTCCGAACAGGCAAGATGACTTCCAGCCTGTCAGGCGGCGACGACTTCCAGCCTGTCAGGCGGCAACGACTTGCCTAATTTATTCAGGAAGTCTGAAACTTCCTGTTCCTAATCCAGAAAGGATTAGGAATGTGAGCTGCTATAAAAAGCCTTGAGCTTCCCATTGGCAGTCATCCGTTCTTGTTCTAATAATTGCAAGATTTCTCAGAGCTCTTAACCGTGCACCATTGGCGTGTTGAGAGGCTGATTAAGATTTGCTAGAACGGCTTTGCTCCGATCAAACATCAAGTCGTGAAGATTGAGTGTTTGGATCGGTTAGGGTTGTTGTTTGTGATTGAAGATTCACAACTCCGTCAAAGAAGACAACGACACCTAGCATATGCTTGCTCGAAGGGTAGAATTGAGAGGATCTCAAAGACAGGGGGAGAGGCCATTGGTCGAGGTTGTTCACGGTGAGATCTATAGTAGCTTAGGACAATAGCTTGTGTGATAGCTAGTTGGTGCTTGAAGTTGTATTATTGACTACCTTATAGTGAAAACCTTTCCACTGGCAAAGTGCCCCCAGACGTAGGTGTGGAGTCACCGAACTGGATAATCATCTCTGGTGTCGTTATTATTATATGTTTATTGTTTAGCTTACGGTTTACGTTTTAGGCAAGTAGTCGATACACAAGTTACGACTTTGTGTTCGACTTCTTGACTCGGCTACGATTCAGAATTTCAATGTTTATAATTTATGTGGTTTTATCAATAATGTGTTGACTACGTCTATTCAGAAAAGAGTAATTTTTTTTATAAAGAGAAACAGTACATAATCACGAAAGTATTATGAATATGTTATTATAATGTAGTATTTATAATATTATACTCAAACCCTAGTCAGAAAAAATGAATAAGAAACTTAATATAGCAAGAAGCCCAAATTTAAGCCAAGAAATAGATACCAAAACCCTATAAATAGCATAATGTAACTGTTAGGGCCAACAACACTTTGCCCCTGGACCCCGACTCGTTGATCGTTCGGTAAAAACAACCGTACTAACAAATTTTGTAAGTTCATATTCATTCTAAGGCATATCTAACATAAAAATATATACAATTAAATAATATAATTCCACTCGCCTGATAAAAGATAGGGAAAATTCCACTTAGACACTCCTTAATTTGGCTGAGTTTCACTTAACCCCTCTTAAGTTTAAAATCTACTTGTGGAGTCCCCTAAATTTGCAAAAGTCTCACTTTACCCATTTTCAGTTAACTTTTTTGAAAATTTGGTTAACTTTTGTGAAATGACGAAAATACCCTTTCATTAAAAAAAATTAAAAATAATAAATAAAAATGATTTTAAACCTTTTGTTTTCTTATTTTTTTTTACAAAAACAAAGAATAAAAAAATATTTTAGTATTAGTGTTTTTTAAAAAATTCATAAAAAATTTAAAATAAAAAAAACGATGTTTAAAAGGCATTTTAAATTTTTTTAAAAAAATTTATAAGAAAAACTTTTTGAAAATTATTTTTACTACTAACTGAATTTTATTCTTTATCTTATACAATGAAAATATTGTATAAAAAAGTTTAAAAATCATTTTTATTAATTTATTATAATTTTTCAATAAAAGGGTATTTTCGTCATTTTGCAAAAAGATTAACAGAATTTTAAAAAAAGTTAACAGAAAAGGGTAAAGTGAAACTTTTTCAAACTTAAGGGACTTCACAAGTTGATTTTGAAGTTAAGGGGAGTTAAGTGAAACTCGGCCAAAATTAAGAGGTGGTAAGTGAATTTTCCCTAAAAAATAATAAAAATAGAGTAATAAAAACATCTGTATAAAGCTTAATTTTATCAACTTAAAATTAATATTTTCTAGCACACATGGGCTAAAATTATTGGATGTATCTTTTGCTTCTATTAATTTTTATACTGCTTTTATATTCAACCTTACGCACATGCATGCAATGAATTCAATAAGATGATTAACGCGCATTTTTCACGTATTCATGACAGAGTCACAAAGTTACAATTAGTTTTACATGTTTTGCATTCGGATACAGCTAACTTAAAAATCTTATTTTAAGATCAATTAGTTTTACTTTTATGTCAACTTAGACAAAATGGTTAAGTTTCAGTTAGTCTTGAGTATAAGAAAACCAACATGCCCTTGATTGTCTATCAAATTTTCAAATGCTTGCCATTCTGATCTACATAATTTTCTCAAACTGGTTGAAGTACTTGTGCATGGTCTCGCTCTACGACTCGAAATCCCATGTCAAACCCAAAAAAGACCTTTGTGTGGGTTGTGTCGCTGAAAAGAGAATTCAAGTAATGAAACCCAAAACCCAAATTCGACCCATGAATTAACTGATGCGCCATACCAACCAAAGAAATCAGACCACAAAGCAGAACCCAACAAGAATTGAGACCCATAAACCAAAAAAAAATGGAAAAATGAAGATTTTTCAAAATTAGAAACGAAATCAAGTGTACCTATAAAACCCAAAAAAATTGAGACCCAATAAAAATCCAAAGAAATAGAGACCCAAATAATACATGTGTATGTATAGAGCGAGCAAATTGACTCAAATAATATATGTATATGTACAGAGCAAGAACAAGCAGTTGAGAAAAATTGAAGGAGTGGGTTTTGCTAACAGTGACCGAAAAAGAAGAGATATGAAGAAAGAGAGGCTGGGGAGGAGGATAGAATCACGTTCAAAAATAAAATGAATAAAAAAGCATACAAATGTAAACTTCGAAGGAGAGATGAGCCAAAGTCGGTGGTAGAGGTTGGGAAGAGAGCACAAAATAAAAAACCAAGAGAGAGGGTGGTGTAAAAATGGAGGTAAAGTGAAGGAGTGATGGTGGTTAGTTGAGAACCTCGCCTAATTCATTAGAGATGCCTATACAACTCAAATTGTAGAATTCTATATATCAATACATAAGTGTTGAAACAAATAAAATATGGTTAATCCAAAAAGAAGTACACATATACAATGAGCAGAGATAAGTAAGAAGAGTGAAAAAAAGAAAAATAATAATAGAATGCATTTGAAAATTTGAATGGAAATCAAGAACATTTTAGTTTATTTACACTCAAAACTAACTGAACTTTAACGATTTTGTGTAACTTGACACAAAACCAAAACTAACTAATCTTAAAACAAAACTTTTAAGTTAGCTGTATGTAGCTGCAAAATGTGTAAGGTTAACTGTACTTTTGTAACATTTACCCTTCATGATATGATATTGATTCTAGTTCTATTTCTTAAATATAGAATGGTTGGGGGCCCGGCCATAACCAAACCGATGAGAAAAATATTTTATTTCCTCTTTTATTAATATTTTATTTACAAACATTATAATTCGATTGTGTTATAATAATTATTGTTGCTACGATTAGTATCGGTATATTTTTAGTACGAAGTCAAGATCTCAGACAACATGTTGCAACACACTTGGTGCGACATAATACTCGCAGGATTAGGCAAGACATAGAATACTTCTTGTATTGAACACAAATGCTCTGCACGCAAAGGAATAAAGACCATGGATGAATTAGGCAAGTTACAGCTGGAAGAAAGACACGCAAGTAAGATTTAATGAAGGCGCCAACGCAAACTTGTCACTTGCCAGAAACGCAAGGCGGCAAGAGACTTTCTAATCGGAATAGGAATTCGATTAGGCAATATGAGTTGCTATAAAAGCAGGTGCTACCCCCCTTAGCAACTCAGTCCTTTCTCTGTGCTAAATTCTCAGAGCTCTTAACCGTGTACGACTAGCAGATTGAGAGGCTGGTCAATTTAGAGAGTACGTTGTCGATCACATACATCAACTCGAGGAGATTTGAGTATTTGTGATCTATTGGGTTTTGGATTCGTTACTGAAGACTCACGAGAAGATTGTCAAAGACAACAAAACCGAGCATAGGCTTGCTTGAAGGGTGGAATTGAGAGGATCTCAAAGACAGGGGGAGTCCCTGGTGGAGGTTGTTCACAGCGAGATCTATAGTAGCTTAGGACAATAGCCTGTGTTATAGCTATTTGATGCTTGAAGTTGTACTATTGACTACCGAATAGTAAAAACCTTTCCAGTGGTAAAATGCCCCTAGACGTAGGTACTGAGTCGACGAATTGGGTAAACATATTTTGTGCCTTATGTTTACAGCTTTACTATTTGATGTCCATAAACTATGATTAGGCAAGTTGTCGAACCAATCGTTACAACATTGTGTTCGACATCTTGTCCCTGCTACTTATCATAATTTCAATTGGTATCAGATGTGGAACCTAAATCTCTTAGGTGATTTCTTGCAAATATTCTGTGTAGAAAATATGGACTCAAAGGAAGGAGGATCGATCAATCGATGACCAGTGCTCGATGGAACCAACTATAGTTTTTGGAAAGCACGAATGTGTGCCTCCATGAAATCCCTCGACAGCAAAACTTGGAAGGTTGTTATCATGGTTGGGAGGAACCACAGTATGCTGATGCTCAAGGAAATCTAACCGGTCCCAAACCCGAGAAAGAATAGAGCACCGAAGAAGATGAAGCAGCCATAGGTAACTCTAAATCACTCAATGATATATTTAATGGAGTTGACAAGAATTTCTTTAGGCTCATCAACACGTGTACAAGTGCCAAAATAGCCTAAGATGCTCTTGTCACTACTTATGAGGGAACCTTCAAAGTCCGAGAACAAAACCTACAATATCTCACTACAAATTTTGCAGCTCTTTCTATGAATGAGGACAAAACCATAGTTGAGTTTAATGTACGAATCAGGGATCTAATCAATGGGTCTTACTTACTGGGAAAACCAATGACTGAAGAAGATCTAGTCAGAAAAACCCTTAGAGTTCTAAGCTCTATATTCAAGATGAAGATCACTACCATAGAAGAATGTCATGATCTAAAAATCTTGAAATTTGATGAACTCATGGGATCCCTCATGACCTACGAGCACTCTCTTCCAACCATGGAGAAAAAGCACAAAGGTGTAGCCTTCAAAAGCTCCACTCGTACTCAGAAGGAGCAAGTACTCTCAGGCTATGACAATGATATTGATGCACCATCGCTATGCTCGCCAAAAACTATAATCGAGTCATGAAAAGATTCAACCAGAAGGCGGGAAAGAATGTCTCACGAGATGTTAGAGACAAACCGCAACAAAAGTTTCAAACGGCTGAGAACAAAGAAGGTAGATGAGGCGAAAAGGCATAAAAGGAAAGAGGGGTTCAATGTTTCGAACACAAAGGCTATGGGCATGTGCAGATGGAATGTCCAAACTTCTTGAAAAAGCAGAAGAAGTGATATATGGCATCTTTTTCGGATGAAGAAGAAGGAGGAAGTGACACAGAAGTAACAAGTAACTATGTAGCATTCACTGCCTCTACATCCACTGAAACCACAAAGAAATTCGTCTCAGATGATGAGTTATCAGATGAGACTCTTAACAACGCATACAATGAAGACAAGACACTCAAGTCATTAAACAAGACACTCAAGAAGTCAAGTGGCTTGAAGACACTCAAGTCATTGAGAAACATAACACTCTTATACTCTCCCTCAATGAAGACAAGACAAGACTTCTTGAAGCCGTCGTTGATCTGAAAAAGGAAGTCGCTCGTCTAAAAGGAGAACTAGAGCTCATAACCAAATCCGTCAAGATGATGAACCCAAGCACTGACACCTTGGACCAAATTTATCTATTGAAAAATCAGCAAACAACTTAGAAGGACTTGGTTACTCTAAAGGAGCTTCAACATCACAGACCACCTTTGTTCCTCATAGAACTGCCAACAACATGTCTCACCAGATGTCACAGACATCCTGTAGCATCCAACCACAAAAGAAACATTAACATGGCAGCACAAAGAAAAGAATACATAATTGAACATACCATCACTGTGGACAAAGAGGTCACATCCAATCATTTTGTTATCAACTTTATGGAAAGAGCTCCATTAAACGCAGTACTCCCAAAGCTCAAACTCAACAAGTATGGAGGGAGAAAAAGGTACATCATCAACCCAAAATATAGAAAGAATGGCGGATGAATGAAGTACATTATAGGGCTAACATTGCTTACACCTCACTAAAAGCCTCTACCAATAATGATTGGTACTTTGATAGTGACTCCTCTCGGCATATGACTGATAATAGCACATTCCTTACTACCCTGACACCATGCTCAAACTGTTTTGTCACTTTTGGAGATGGAGTGAAAGCCAGGGTACTAGGAAAAGGGAAACTTAACCTACTCAACTCACCCTGCCTAAAGGAAGCCTTACTGGTAGAAGGACTTACTGCCAATTTGATAAACATCAGTCAACTCTGCGATCTAGACCTCGAAGTTAAATTTATTCGTAACAAGTGTGCAGTAGTGAACACACAACTAGAGGAACTCATGACTAGACTTAGAACACAAGACAACTACTATCTATGGTCTCCAACAACAACTCCTCTATCTACTAAATGCCTTCTATCCAAAGCACAAGAAACCAAGCTCTGGCACCAAAAGTTTTGACACATAAATCTGTGGAGCATGTATAAAATTCTATCTGAAAAGGCTATCATCGGAGTTCCAGATCAGAAGATTATCGAAGGAAAAATCTGCGGAGAATGTTAGATAGGGAAACAAGTCAAGACGTCACACAAGAATGTGCAACATCTTACCACCTCCCGGGTCCTAGAAATTCTGCATGTAGATCTCATGAGACCTATACAAGTAGAAAGTCTTGGAGGTAAGAAATATATATTTGTATGTGTGTACGACTTGTCAAGGTACACTTGGGTTAAGTTTATTTGTGAGAAGTTAGATACATTCTCTGTCTTCGAATCCTTATGTCGAAGAGTTCAAAGGGAGAAAGGAGAAACCATTGGCAAAATAGTGAGACTCAGGAGTGATCATGGACGAGAATTTGAAGACATAAACTTTGTAAAATTCAGTGATGCTGAAGGAATTGTCCATGAATTCTCTGCTACCATTACCCATCAACAGAATGAGATTGTTGAAAGAAAGAACCGAACTCTTCAAGAAATGGCTAGAGTCATGATGTTAGCCAAAGACATCCCTACACGCTTTTAGGCAGAGGCACTCAACACGGCTTGTCATATTCACAATCGTGTCACCCTTCGTCCAGGTACTTCGGTAACACTTTATGAAATATGGAGGGGGAGAAAGCCTAATGTCAAGTATTTCCATATTTTTGGGTCAATATGTTATATTCTAGCTAATAGGGAACCCCGAAAGAAACTTTACCATAAAAGCGATGAATGTATTTTACTTGAATACTCTAGAAACAGTCGTGCTTATTGGGTCTACAGCAAACGAACCAGAACCATGATGGAGTCTATAAATGTGGTTGTTAATGATAATAACTCTGAGCAACCAAACGATGACGAAGAAGAAAATCCGAACACTCCAGATGCCAGACCACATGTCAATGACGAAACTCATGACCTAGTCATAGCATTTTTGTGCCCTAGTCCAATTGCTAGTAGTCTATAAATGTCTATGTATATTTATCGTCGTTTGTAATGAATAAAACGGCTTTGTATTACTTATGTGTTGAAGTAATATGTTAAGCATGATCTGATTTATGACCACTAAAGTAGTAGAACCATAAATCTGTACGGATCACACTTAACGAGTCCCTGGTCAATATACGCTTCAATAGAAGAGACCAGTATGAGGATGGTTCTCAATGACGTAGTTCTGCTTGTCATAGGGATGAGGGATCCCAGAATCATATCATAGATATCATGAGGTGATTGATATCGGACGACCCGCTTTGAATAATGTTTCGCAGATTAAGCCATGAACATATTCAAATGCGATAGCTTGTCACGATATCCTTAGACCAAGGAGTCTTTGTGATTGCTATGCAGTGTACGTGCGGCTTTAACTTGTGCCTAACGCTTTCCATAACAGGATTGCAATAACGGGCATGATTGGGTGGCGGAACGGATTGCATGAGTGACACGAAAGACGGCTAAGGGATTTATCCCTCGTACTACGGTATGGGAAAGATATTCGTTAAAGGCCTCTTGATCGAGAGTGACTGAGAGAAAGAGCATGGCCATGCCAGTGATACGGGTTATCAGTTCTCAGCCATCTCACATATCAAGTAACAATGATTGATTAAACAAGGATGACGACTCTATGCCTTGTGATCAATCGGGATGTCTAGAGATAATAGGATAGTGACTTGTACGCACAAGGTTAAATCGAATCATCGATCATCATGCACCTTGGGTAATCATAATGTCGTACTAGAGACCACTTATGATGGATCAGACAAGAGAGATTTCTTGCGCCGATCTGCCAACGGTGGCATGAGCCTGGAGGGTCATACACATACAAGTCGGATAACTTGGGACAAGGAAACATTAACGTTTCTTGTGGAGCAATACATGGATAAAACTGAAGGTTTTGGGCCATGGGTTCGGTTTGAAGCAAGCATCTCGGAGTTGGAATCAGCGTTTTGATGAAGTTGTGAAACAGTTTGGCTTCATCAAGAACGATGATGAACCTTGCGTGTATAAAAAGGCAGATGGGAGCAAAGTAGTATTTTTGGTGCTCTATGTTGATGACATATTGCTCATTGGAAACGATGTCCCTACCTTGCTCTTAATAAAGACTTGGTTAGGTGAATGTTTCACAATGAAGGACTTAGACGAGGCTTCTTACATCTTGGGGATCAAGATATAGAGAGACCGTGCCAAGCGGGTCTTGGGCTTAAGTCAAAGCACCTATATAGACAAAGTGCTGAGAAGATTCTCAATGCATAATTCAAAGAAAGGACTGCTGCCCATGCGTCATGGCATAAAGCTTAGCAAGAAACAGTGTGCTGAGACACCTGCAGAGCTAGCAAGAATGAATGAGATCCCATATGCTTCGGCTATAGGGTCCATAATGTATGTCATGATATGTACGAGACCGGATGTCTCGTTTGCCCTAAGCTGTACTAGTAGACATCAATCCAAACCCGGTGAGAATCACTGGATTGCCGTCAAGGCGATTCTCAAATATTTGAGAAAAACCAAAGACGCTTTTCTTGTATACGGGGGAAGAAATGATGATCTAGTCGTCAAAGGATATGTCGACGCTAGTTTCCAGACAGACCCCGATGACTTTAAGAGTCAGTTGGGATATGTGTTTACGTTGAACGGTGGATCATTCAGCTGGAAAAGCAAGAAGCAGGACACTATTGCCGACTCTTCGACGGAAGCTGAGTACATTGATGTATCGGAAGCGGCAAAAGAGGTTGTATGGATCAGGAGTTTCATGGCTGGGTTAGGTGTAATTCAAAACCCATCTAACCCAGTAGACTTATATTGTGACAACACCGGGGCCATTGCGCAAGCTAAGAAACCCAGGGCACATGACAGATCCAAACATGTACTCAGGAAGTATCACATCATCCGCGACATAGTTGCTAGAGGTGACGTGAAGATCCACAACGTTGCATCTGATGATAACACAGCCGATCCCTTGACTAAGGCTCTTCCTTAAGCGAAACATGATAAACATGTTAGGTCAATGGGTATAGACTGGGACTTATATTGGGACTAGGGGCAAGTGGGAGATTGATAGCATTTTTGTGCCCTAGTCCAATTGCTAGTAGTCTATATATGTCTATGTATATTTATCATCGTTTGTAATAAATAAAACGGCTTTGTATTACTTATGTGTTGAAGTAATATGTTAAGCATGATCTGATTTATGACCACTAAAGTAGTAGAACCATAAATCTGTACGGATCATACTTAACGAATCCCTGGTCAATATACGCTTCAATAGAAGCGACCAGTATGAGGATGGTTCTCAATGACGTAGTTCTACTTGTCATAGAGATGAGGGATCCCGGAATCATATCATAGATATCATGAGGTGATTGATATCGGACGACCCACTTTGAATAGTGTTTCGCAGATTAAGCCATGAACATTTTCAAATGCGATAGCTTGTCACGATATCCTTAGACCAATGAGTCTTTGTGATCGCTATGCAGTGTACGTGCGGCTTTAACTTGCGCCTAACGCTTTCCGTAATAGGATTGCAATAACGGGCATGATTGGGTGGCGGAACGTATTGCATGAGTGACACGAAAGACGGCTAAGGGATTTGTCCCTCGTACTACGGTATGGGAAAGATATTCGTTAAAGGCCTCTTGATCGAGAGTGACTGAGAGAAAGAGCATGGCCATGCCAGTGATACGGGTTATCAGTTCTCAGCCATCTCACATATCAAGTAACAATGATTAATTAAACAAGGATGACGACTCTATGCCTTGTGATCAATCGGGATGTCTAGAGATAATAGGATAGTGACTTGTACGCACAAGGTTAAATCGAATCATCGATCATCATGCACCTTGGGAAATCATAATGTCTTACTAGAGACCACTTATGATGGATCGGACAAGAGAGATCTCTTGCGCCGATCTGCCAACGGTGGCATGAGCCTGGAGGGTCACACACATACAAGTCGGATAACTTGGGACAAGGAAACCTTAACGTTTCTTGAGGAGCAATACGTGGACAAAACTAAAGGTTTTGGGCCATGGGTTCGGTTTGAGAGAATGATTAGCGAATTGAGAAAACTGAGATTTTCGTCGATGTCGCGTCGGACTTTGTTTGATAAGTAACAACAAAAGGGTCGGACAACTTTTGGACACGGCACGGGACCACATGGGCAAGCCCATTGGGCTCGGCCCATGAGGTCACATGGTCGGCCCAACAAAGGCCCATTTGGGCCCAATAAGCCCAAGTGACCGGCCACCTTGGTGGGCCCAAGGGTGGGGGCCACATACACCATGCTTAGTTGGTGATTGTTGATTAAGAGGTGAGTGATTTAAGGGGTATGGGTAATGACACCTTTAAGCCCATGCTTTCACTTTTTGACCCATGCTTATGAGTTGATGAAGTAGATCTTTTGGGATTAATCACTCACACTCTCAACTCTCCATTTCTCTCTCCTTTGGCCGGCCACTCCCCTCTCTCCTCTCTTCTTGCTCTCTTGTTCTTCACTTAATTGTTCTAGTAGGCTTTAAGTGAAGGATCTTGAAGATCATCCTCTTGGTGTGGACTTGCTCTAGAGAAGAAGATCACAAAGTTCTTCTTTATTGATTCAACAAAGACTAAAAGGTAAATATCTTGTGGAATAGCTTTTGCCTTGAGATTTAATGGTTCATGTTCTTGGACAAGGTTTGGAGTTGCTTTTTTTAAATGCTTCCGCTATCTCGATGATCTAGAACGCTCCAAAACCCTACACCTAGAACCTGAAGATGAAGGTAACGTCGTTGCTGACAAAGAAGATCCTTCCACGACAGGATAGAGAATTCTATCCAGAAAAATTCAGAAGAATCACTCAGTCCAGGACATAATTAGTGATGTCAATAAAGGTGTGCGTACTCGACAAAAGGTACCGGTGAACTACAAGGAAATGATAGGTAACATTTGTTTTGTTGCAAAAATCGAACTTAAGAATGTGCAAGAAGCCATCAACGATGAATACTGGGTATGTGTCATGCAAGAAGAACTGGTTCAATTCGAAAGAAACGATGTATGGGAATTAGTACCCAAGCCTGACAATGTCAACGTCATCGGGACAAAATGAATCTTCAAGAATGAGTCTGATGAACAGGAAAATATCACCCGAAATAAAGCTAGACTTGTAGCACAAGGATACACATAAGTAGAAGGAGTGGATTTCGACGAGACGTATGCTCCTGTTGCCAGACTTGAGGCTATCAACTTCTTCTCAGCATTGCTGCCATCTACAATTCAAACTTTATCAGATGGACGTGAAGAGTGCTTTCCTGAATGGATATCCGAACGAAGAAGTGTATGTTGCTCAATCAAAAGGGTTTGAAGATCACAACACTCCACAGCATGTCTACAAGCTCAAGAAAGCCCTTTACGGTCTCAAACAAGCACCTCGAGCCTGGTATGAGCGTCTAACTCAGTTCCTAATACATAATGGTTATACTCGAGGGGGAGTTGACAGAACTCTATTCGTAACGAAGAAAGAAAGCAACATCATGATTGCTCAAATTTATGTGGACGATATTGTCTTTAGAAGAATGTCAGACAAGATAGTGGAACGTTTTGTCCAACATATGCAGTTTGAGATGAGTATGGTTGGTGAGCTAAACTACTTTCTAGGCTTCCAGATCAAACAAATGGATAATGACATATTTATCTCCCAAAACAAGTATGCCAAGAACATTATAAAGAAGTTTGGTTTGGAAAAACCTTCACACAAAAGAACTTCTATTGCTACTCATGTAAAGCTTACCAAGGATGATGAAGGCGAACATGTAGATCAAAGTCTATATCGAAGCATCATTGGAAGCCTATTATACCTCACAGCAAGTCGACTTGACATTGCTTTCTCAGAGGGAGTTTATGCTCGCTACCAAGCAAATCCAAAGACAAGCCATCTAGCTCAAGCCAAAAGGATTATCCGATATATATCAGGTACAACTGAGTTAGGGTTATTATACTCTTTTGACACATCCTCTACACTAGTAGGATATTGTGATGCAGAGTGGGCAGGGAGCACTCCTGATCGAAAAAGCACCTCAGGAGGATGCTTTTATCTTGGGAATAATCTTGTCTCTTGGTTCAACAAGAAACAAAATTGTATAGCCCTATCCACTGCGTAGTCCGAGTATATTACTGCTGGAAGTAGTTGCACTCAACTTTTGTGGATGAAGCAGATGCTTGCAGAGTATGATGTCAAGCAAGATTTCATGAAATTAGTTTGTGACAACATCAGTGCCATCAACATCTCAAAGAATCTTGTGCAACATTGCAAAACTAAGCACATCGACATCAGGCATCACTTCATTCGAGAGCTTGTGAAAGACAAGAAGATCAAACTAGAGTATATTCCAACAGAAAAATAGTTTACAGATATCTTCATCAAGGCATTGGATACAAATCGGTTTGGAAGTCTAAGGTCCTCCCTTGGATTTTGTTACCTTGAATAATATTCTTCAAAGGAAAAAGAGAGAGAGCTTTTGCTGATTTTTTTTCTCTCTCTAGAAGGACTACTAGGGTCCAAAAAATCAAATTCGGACTCATTTATCCAAAACCCGTTTCAGGTTTCCAACTTTAAAGTATAAACAAAACAAAACAAAATCATTTCTTTGTCATCTAGTGACAAGACGTGCAGCCAATCCAAGCCAGACTCTTCAGCTACACAACAGGTGACGCTACATCTTTCCCTTGTTTCTCAGCCTCTCTCACTACTCTCCAAAAGGTTAGGGTTTGCGAGCTCACGATCTATTGCTCTCAACATCAAAATCAAATCGGTCGAAAGAACCTCTCACTCAAACTTCTCGAAGAATCAAAAATCAGACCATGGTGAGAATCAAGCATGTTGGAAAGAAGAAGGTCACCCCAAGGGCTACTCAAAACAGATATGGAGTAAAAGTGCGAGGATCAACACCCTCTGAAGAAAAATCCGAACAACATCAAGCCAAGCCATTCTCTGCACCATCCTATATCTCGGAGGAAGAGAGTGACGAAGATATTCCTCCTCTCAAAAGAAGATCAAGTAACCCTAAAACTCATGTTTCATCTAGGTATAGTGAACAAACCCCGCTTTCTGAAGAGTCATTACCATAAATGGAAGGGGGAGAAGAACGTACCGAAAAACATAGTCCTCCAACAACTCCAATCACTCCCAACAAAACAAGAAAACTCATTAATGAGGAGATACCGGAAGAAACAGAGCCTCAGAGTGAGGATAATATGACTCTGGGAAATTTGATGGCTAAACAGAAAGGGAAAATCAGATGGAAAAGACAGGGATTAAAAGAAAAGTCCTAGAAAAGAGTGAGGCTTATGTCCCAAGATCCAGGCATAGCAAGAAGAAGAAGAAGACCACAGTACCCATTGTGGATGTTTCAGAAGAAGAGAAAACTGAAGAAAAAGAGGAGGACCCAGCAGATCGCCCTGGCCACAGCTCTAGAAAGAGAGTAGAAGGTCACAAACTCCCTCAAAATGTTCCAGAAGCACCTCTGGACAATGTATCTTTCCACTCAGTTAAGAGTGTCACAAAGTGAAAGTTTGTGTACCATTGAGCCATCCATCCTAAGAGAGAACTCTCTACTGAGGCCCTGAAAATGAAGGTAATCATGGAACTCCTACAAGGATATGGCATCTTACAGACGGTCACAAATATCGGTATCTATTATCCCTCTCTAGTAAAGGAGTTTTATGTGAACCTATCCTCAGAAATTTATGATCCAGAACACCTAGAGTATAGAAAACTCTATGTGAGAGGTCATTGTTTCGAAATTACCCCTGAGGTAATCAATGTGTTCCTGGGAAGAAATACGTCTGATGTCACTCAAGAAGTTCCTTCTATGGACCGGGTTGCCCAGGAGATTACGGGTGGAAGAAAGTTGTTCTGGCCCTCCAAAGGAAACATGGCTTCATCAGAACTGCCTACCAAATATTCTATTCTCAGTCGTATCAGAATAGAAAATTGGGCACCTTCCTCCCATGGGTCAAGTGTCAAACCAGAGCTTGCCAGGATCATTTACCAAATAGGTATGAATTACCATATTGGTTCCTTTGTTATTGATCATCTGGTAAAAGATGCAAGATCATATGCTATCAAACTCCCTATTAGGTTTCCTTCCCTGATCACTCGTTTGCTACTACAGCAATGTCCCACCATCCTGCGTGACTTTGACGTCGTTGGAAAACGGCCTCTTGAGCTTAGTATCAACCACAAACTCTTTAAAGGAAAGCATGCTCGGGATATGGCGCCACCCTCTACCAAGCCCTCAGAAAAAGGAAGCAGCTCACAACCAAAGCAGCTCTGGAAAGTGCATGAACTCATGGAGGTAATCACAGATCTGGAAACAACCATTACAACTCTGACCAGTAGAAAGGCTGCCTGCGAAAGCCTTCTCCACGATCTGCTAGCTGCTCCAGAAGAGGATCCTGCGGTTGAAAAAGACGTTGCACACTCCACCTCATCATAAAGAAACATCTCAGTACTCTCGTTTCTCTGAAAAACTTATCAGAATTTTGTTACACGCTTTGAATCCCCGGGGACTATCTGGGTTACTTTTGAACACTCTTTTGCTCCTCGGTTGAGCTAGATTTTTCCTTGTGGTTAGAGGCTGGATTGTTGGCAGTTAGAGCTACTTTTTTTTTATGTTTTGTGTGTCAATCCTTATTTTGTTGTCCTTTTCCATTTTTGAGGCAATCAGGGGGAGATATATTGGAAGGTAAGGCAGTTTCAGGTCGTCAAAAAATTTGGTGACTTGTTGCTCAACATGATGGAACATGTGTCACTACATATTACCACGTGTTATGTGCCTTACTGCAGAAGACATTATGAAGATGCTGGAACATGTGTCACAACATGTTACAACCTTGCTACAGAAGACGTCATAAAGATGCTGGTACATATGTCACAACATGTTACAACCTTGCTCAAAAAGACGACGCTCCGCTCAAGAACAATGAATGACGACTAAAGATAGTTGTCATAGTTGAAGACGCTGCTAGCCAGAAACGGTGTTCGCCCGAAGCTGCTAAAGACGCTGCTAGTCGGAAACGGTGCTCGCCCAAAGTTCGTCGACAAAATGTGCTTGCTTAAAAAATTGTCAAAGGGGGATATTGTTACTACGATTACTATTAGCATATTTTTAGTGCGAAGTCAAGATGTCAAACAACATGTTGCAACACAGTTGGTGCGACATAATACTCGCAGGATTAGGCAATACATCGAAGACTTCCTGTTTTGAACACAGAAGCTCCGCGCGCAAGGGAATAAAGACCATGGATGAATTAGGCAAGGTCTAGCAGGAAGAAATACACACAAGCAAGATTTAATGAAGGCGGCAAAGCAAACATGTCACTTGCCAGAAACGCAAGGCGGCAAGAGACTTCCTTGTTGGAATAGGAATCCGATTAGGCAATATGAGTTGCTATAAAAGCAGGTGCTACCCCCTTAGTAACTCAGTCATTTCTCTATGCTAAATTCTCAGAGCTCTTAACCGTGTACAACTAGCTGATTGAGAGGCTGGCCAATTTGGAGAGGAAGTTGTCGATCACATACATCAACTCGAGAAGATTTGAGTGTTTGTGATCTATTGGGTTTTGGATTCGTGATTGAAGACTTACGAGAAGATTGTCGAAGACAACAAAACCGAGCATAGGCTTGCTCGAAGGGTGGAATTGAGAGGATCTCAAGGACAGGGGGATTCCCTGGTCGAGGTTGTTCACGGTGAGATCTATAGTAGCTTAGGACAATAGCTTGTGTGATAGCTAGTGGATGCTTGAAGTTGTACTATTGACTACTTTTGAATAGTGAAAACTTTTCCACTGGCAGAGTGCCCCCAGACGTAGGTGCGGAGTCACCGGTCTGTTTAAACATATTGTGTGTCTTATGTTTACTGCTTTACTATTTACTATCCATAAACTGTATTTAGGCAAGTTGTCAAACCAATCATTACAACATTGTGTTCGACATCTTGTCCCTACTACTTAACATAATTTCAATTAAGTATTTAAATTTTATTCTCGTCATAATTTTAAATTTTAAATTTTTGTCTAAAAATCATAATCAAAGTTGTCTACCTCGAACAATTTAACATGTAAAAGTTAAATCTAATTACGAACCGACTTCTTATGTAATAATTTCAAGTCCGGATCTTAATAATTGAGAACCCCCTTCCCCCAATATTAACAAAATTTGATAATCGAACGTAACTATCATGTAGAAACGAGGAATCGAATTGAAGAACCAGATCTAGAACCGAACCGACCTTTTGTGTATTGATTTCAAGTCCAAAATAATTGAGAACTCTTAAAAGATAAGTGAATACTACGACTCACTATCAGATTTTGCATTAGTGACAACGCATGTTTGAATAGTGCGTCGCTACAAAAGTGATTTGTAACGACGCACGTTCAAAGTGCGTCGTCACAAAAACAAGTGACGGCATACAATAACCATGCGCCGTCAATAAATTAGTAACGGCGTAAAAAAATTGTACGCCGTGGGTATTTTCGGAATTATTAAAAATACTCCTTAGGGGTATTCTCTGAATTATTAAGAAAATAGCACTTAAGGGATATTTTCGGAATTATTAAGAAATACCCCTCAAGGGGTATTTTTGAAATTATTAAAAAAATACCACTTCGGGTTATTTTCAGAATTATTAAAAAAATACCCCTTAGAGGTATTTTTGGAATTTTTAAAAAATACCCTAAAAATCGTCTTTCTCATGTACTAACAACACTACTTTCGAAATCTTCCAAATATAGATAATGGACCCGAACCCGAAACTTAAGGCTGCAAAGACAGGGCACCTAGGCGGTCTCTTATGGACACGGAGTTTTTCAATCTTACACAAACGCCTTCTACTCCAAACGATGATATGTACACTTTGTCACCGCTACCACAACCGACTTAGTCGGGCCAGGATGGTTTAATATGGACTTACGAAGTGACGGGGGAGAGGCAGAGTTTCATGCAGATGTCGGAGAAGGCTCCGGAGCCTCACCTGCCGGAGCTAGCAGTTTAAGAGAACCCGAGTTCCCATTGAACTAGTGGGGCCTTCTACCTCTCGATACTCTAGAGTATCTTGAGGCTGCAAAGGCCAGGGCACCTAGGCGGTCTCTTATGGACGCAGAATTTTTCAATCTTACACAAACGCCTTCTACTCCAAACGATCATATGTACACTCTGTCACCGCCGCCACAGCCGACTAGGCCGGGCCATGATGGTTTATTATGGACTTACGAAGTGACATGGGAGAGGCAGATTTTCATGCAGATGCTCGGAGAAGGCTCTGGAGCCTCACCTGCCGGAGCTGCCAATTTGAGAGAACCCGAGTTCCCGTTAAACCAATGGGGCCTTCTACCTCTCGATGCTCCAGAGTATCTGGCGCATGAGCTCTACTTCGACTATAAATTCGAAGATGACTGCTTGGAGACCGGAAGATGTAAGCACAGGGCCAACAAGGTGCAAAAAGTTGACATTTTTTGACTTGAGTAGATGGAGAACCATACGCCCAATTTCATAGAGATTGCGACTCGTTTGATGTATGGAGGTTAGTCTTTGTTCTAGGCAAGTTTGCACGAGAGTGCGACGCTTCCTACCAGACCTGGGTGCATCTTCCAACGATCGAGTATTAGAAATTTTGGAACAGATTTCGGGTAATTTAGAAATGTAATCTCAATGTATTAAGTTTCAAATTACGTATTTTAAAAATTGTCGTTACAATTTTATAATTGCAGCGCTTGTATCAAGTGGATGATACTTTGGTCGAATTAAAGACGTGGAATCGAGAAGTAGCCGCATATGCTTACAATGGGCGGAAATCCAACATGAAGCGCCTGTACAAATTATATGTAGACCCGAACAAGCTAAAGCGCAATGGAATTCCCAAAATATTCAAAGGGAAGAAGTCACAATGACGGTGGATCGTTCAACACTTAAAAGACAACGAGGTATTTTAAAATTTTTAAACAACAGAATTAAATTTCTTTAAAAGATTCGAGCCAGAATTTAGTTTCAATTTGTTTTCAGGAAAAAATTGGATCTCAAATGAAAAACAATTCGATCCAGCAATAACAAATTGAACCACCATACGGGCTCAGTACCATTCCAAAAAGTTTGGGAGGGAATGGAGTTGGACGACATCGTACAGATCTCCAAGAAGTTGGAGGCCTGGCTCAAGGCTCACTTGAAGCCTCCTGTCCCGGATGCTAGTACTGATAAGGTGCAGGAGCAGCATGAGGAGGACGAGGATTCGAAACGCGTAAGTTAAATTTTATGAATTAGTTAACGTTATTTTAAAAAATTTATATCTTAATTTAAGTTATTAATTAGTTCTTAATTTGATTTACAGTTTTCATTACCCAAGTGCTTGAAGAGTGTAAGGAGAACCCGACAAACATCGACGAAAATGGTCATCTGAAAAAGATGACCGACACTGAGGAGGACGAGTTCATGAGACAAGATGCCCAATACGTCAGTGATGTTGAGGCCGCCAAAGGAATCATCATCACACCATCCCGAGGACGACAGATCCGGGGTTACAGTGGTGATTACCATGCACCGACGAAACAGAGAAGACGTTCGAACTCCTTCGGTGCTGATGTGGAGATTACGGAGCTTCAGACTCAGGTCCATACTCAAGCAGAGGTTATATTCACTCAAGCCGAGAAGATTACAGAGTTTGAGATTGCGCTCCAAACTCAAGACTCACAAAGCCTAAATATGATGCAGTACTTCCACGAGAAACTGCGGTAGGTTAAACCGAATATGCCTCCACTTGACCCGAATATGTTTAGAGGTCCAGGCCCGTCATCATAGTTTCCCAATGTAATAATAATATTTTATTCAAACACTTTACTTTTAATTATGAATTATAATATTAATTATTAAATTATAATTTTAGAATTTAGAATATTGATTTAAAAATAATAATAATGAAAAAACTAATGATATAATAAATAATATTTAATTTTCAATTTTTTTCATTTTATTAATTTTTTAAATATAATTTGTAACGACGCACGTACAATGTACGCCGTTACAACTGTAACAGCGCACATGCCATGTACGTCGTTACTATAGTAACGGCGCACGGGCCATGTATGTCGTTACTATGGTTACGGCGCACGGGTAATGTACACCGTTACTCTAGTAACAACACACGTGTAATGTGTGTGTTGCTACGTTTAGTGTTGGCATAATTTTTTAGTGCAAAAGTAAGAAGTCAGTGCAACATGTTACGAGACATTTGGAGCAACTCATTACGCTCCAGATTAGGAAAGGCCTGAAGCTTTCCTATTTAGAGTCGCTTGGCGTCAACAAAACCCAGGCGACTTCCAGCTGTCATTAACACGTCAGCAAAGGCGACAACTGCTTGTCTAATTTGCTTAGGAAGTCTGAGACTTCCTATTCCTAATCCGAGCCAGATTAGGAATGTGTGGCTGCTATAAAAAGCTTGTGCTTCCCCATTAGCAGTCGGTCCGTTCTTGTTCTTTATTTGCTAAATTTCTCAGAGCTCTTAACCGTGCACCATTGGCGTGTTGAGAGGCTGATTAGTTTGCTAGAACGGCTTTGCTTCGATTAAACATCAATTCGCGAAGATTGAGTGTTTGATCGATTAGGGTTCTTGTGTTCGTGATTGAAGATTCACAAATCTGTCAAAGAAGACTACGACACCGAGCATAGGCGCTTGCTCGAAGGGTGGAATTGAGAGGATCTCAAAGACAGGGGGAGAGGACCCTGGTCGAGGTTGTTCACGGTGAGATCTATAGTAGCTTCGGAAAATAGCTTGTGTGATAGCTAGTTGGTGCTTGAAGTTGTACTATTGACTACCATATAGTGAAAACCTTTCCACTGGCAAAGTGCCCCCAGATGTAGGTTACATTGCACCGAACTGGGTAATCATCTCTGGTGTCGTTATTATTGCTTGTTTATTGTTTAAACTACGGTTTGCGTTTTAGGCAAGTTGTCGACACAAAAGTTACGGCTTTGTGTTCGACTTCCTAACTCAGCTACGAATCAGAATTTCAATTGGTATCAGAGGAGGCACCTTATCTCTTAGGTGATTTTCCTGCAAAGATTCTGAGTAGCTAATATGGACTCAGAGGAAGGAGAATCTGTCAATCGACCACTGGTGCTCGACGGAACTAACTATGGGTACTGGAAAGCACGGATGTGTTCCTTTTTGAAGTCTCTTGACAGCAAAAGCTGGAAGGCTGTCATCAATGGGTGGGAGGAACCTCACTATGATGATGCTCAAGGAAATCAAACTAGCATTAAACCAGAAAAAGAGTGGAGCGCGGAAGAAGATGAAGCCGCCCTAGGTAATTGTCGTGCACTCAATGCCATATTTAATGGAGTAGACAAGAATTTTTTTCGACTTATCAACACTTGCACAAGTTCCAAAATTGCTTGGGACACTCTTGTTGTTGCTTATGAGGGTAAGTCAGAGAGCAAAAGTTACAGTACCTCACGACCAACTTTGAAGCCCTTACCATGAATGAAGACGAAACTATAGCTGAGTTTAATGTTCGTATCAAGGATCTAGCCAATGAATCATATTCACTCGGCAAGCCTATGACCGATGAAGATTTAGTTAGAAAAACGCTGAGAGCCCTAAGTCCCAGATTCAAGATGAAGATCACGGTCATAGAAGAAGTTCATGACTTGAAGACACTGAAGTTTGATGAGCTCATGGGATCCCTTATAACCTTCGAGTTCTCCCTACCGTTTATCGAGAAGAAGTATAAAGGTGTAGCATTCAAAAGTTCTACCCAAAAACAGAAAAAATTGGCTTACTCTGATTCGGATAGTGAAATTGACGAGACTATCGCTATGTTTGCCAAAAACTACAATAAAGTCATGAAGAGATTTAACCAGATGACATGAAAGAATATTACCCGAGAAGCTAGAGACAAGCCTCAGCACAAGTTCCAGAAGTTCGAGAGCACTAATAACGATGGTAGACGTGGTGAGCGATCAGGAAAAGAAAAAGGAGTTCAGTGCTTTGAATGTGAGGGGTATGGGCACATGCAGAAAGAATGTCCTAACTTCTTAAAGAAACAGAAGAAGGGATTCAATGCCTCTCTAACTGATGATGAAGAAGAAGAAGACAGTGACTCTGAGCGTACAAGTAACTATGTTGCTTTTACTGTCTCCACAATAGATCAACCATCCGAGATTTCAAAGAAGTATGACTCTGATGATGAACTATCCGATGAGACTCTAAACAACGCATACAACGAATGGTATGTCAAGTGGCTTGAAGATTCTCAGGTAATCGAAAAACAGAATGCTCTCATTCTTTCTCTTAATGAAGACAAGTCACGACTTCTAGAAACTACTGTTGATCTCAAAAAGGAAGTGGCTCGGTTAAAAAGCGAGTTAGACCAAGTCACCAAGTCTGTAAAGATGATGAATCCAAGCACTGACACTCTAGATCAAATTCTCTCGATCAGAAAACCAGCTAAAAATATGGAAGGCCTTGGATATTCAAAAGGAGCTTCATCATCGCACACCGTCTTTGTTCCTTAGAAGGTTGTCACCCACATGCCCCGTCAGATGTCTCCGACCTTCACACCTGATCAAGCGACCATAAAGCCTCATACCCTGGTCGCTCCTGGGACAAAGAACAAGAGACATAACTGGGTGTGTCACAACTGTGGACGAAGAGGTCACATTCGACCTTTCTGCTATCGTCTATATGGAAGGAGCTTTGTCAAACAAAGGACCACTATCAAGAAAGCCCAACCACGTAAGGAATGGCGAGTCAAGGAGGTAAACTATCGAGCAAATATCGCTTACACCTCTCTAAAAGCTTCAACTAGCAATGATTGGTACTTTGATAGTGGATCCTCTCGATATATGACTGGTAATAGCTCGTTCTTGGTCACCTTAATACCTTGCACAAATAGCTTTGTCACTTTTGGTGATGGGGTAAAGGCTAGAGTTCTTGGAAAGGGAAAGCTCAACCTTCCTAACTCACCTTGCTTAAAAGAGGCTCTACTAGTAGTAGGTCTTACAGCCAACCTCATCAGCATCAGTCAAATATGTGATCTGGATCTAGATGTCAACTTCACTCGTGACAAGTGCACTGTCAAAGACGAACACCAGAAGGAAGTCATGACAGGTCTCAGGTCTCTTGATAACTGTTATATATGATCTCCAACAGTCACAACCTTGCCAACCAAGTGTTTTTTATCCAAAGCTCAACACAGCAAAACCAAGCATATTGATATCAGGCATCATTTTATTCGTGAGCTTGTAGAAGACAAGAAGATAAAACTCGAATACCTACCTACTGAGAAACAAATCGCTGACATCTTCACAAAGGCGTTAGATGCTAACAGGTTTGAAAGTCTAAGGTCATCCCTTGGACTTTGATGCCTTGAGTAACCAGAAGTCAAGAAAAAAGAGAGTGAGCTTTTAGTTGATTCTACTCACTCTCTATCAGGACCAACAAGGGTCCACAAAATCAAATCGGGCCCAATTCCTTTATCATAGCCCAGTTGAAGTCTGAGTTCTTTTTTAAAATCAAAAAAGGGGAAAACGGAATGATTATAATCTGACAATCAACCAATCACCACTCAACCCTTTCGACTTCCGCGCAGAAAAGCTATGCACGTTTTCTCAAAATCGTCTCTTCCTCCTTCCCAAAACAGCTAGGGCACCACAAAATCAAAATCAGTCTGCACCTGTAGCAGTTTCTTCTTCCTTTCAAAGACAACTCCGATCAAGCCCCCACAAATGGTCGGAACCAGAAGCAAACGAATCCCTTTTGCCTCCAAGAAACTGCAAGCCAAGATGAGGGTAAAGATGATCGCCAAAAAGCTATCTGCGTCAAAAACCTCAATAAACATACGTGGAGTAAAGATTCGAGGAGGGAATCCCCCATAAGAGGGCTCTGAAAACCCTAAAGGCGCAACAGCTTCGTCTCCGACTATCGCATCCATGAAGGATGTCCCCGCTGTTGAGAAGGACAACATCTTACCCAAGCCTGCTGACTTTAAAGAGGAGGCTCTCATTCCACTCAGACGCGTCTACAAGGTAATCATATTGTCCCTCTTATAGTGGATCCAGTAGATAAGAACCAGTCTGAAGAAACCCTAGGGACCTCTGTTCCTGAGATCCCTGGTACTAGTTGTGAAAATCGATCTAGCCCTCCAAAATCAACGCCTGCACTAGAGAAGTCCCCAATAGGCGAAGCCATACAGAAAGTCGATAGTCCCCCTGTCGCTCCTAACAGCAGTACGGAGCTGAATGAAGAAACAGAAGACACTCCAGAAGCCCCCCAACCTCTAGTAAATCCTAAGAACAACGAGGAAGTAGACAAAACCAAAACGGTTGTGGAAGAAGAAGCTCCAAGGGAGAGCAGAACGCCTCTGAGAAAGTCTGTGCCTGAAGGGCAGAAGAAAAGAAATCAACCATAGAGAACTCTGATTGATAAGGAGGAAGAACCTCCAGCTCAGAAAAGACAAATCTCGAAAAGAAAAAGTATGGAGAAAGGAGGAGCATCAGCTCCTAAACCAGTAAGGAAGTTAAGAAAGAAGTCATCCACTTCAGTAATAACCCCTGCTCTAGAAGAAGAAGAGTCATAATAAGAGGAGGAAACTCGTGTCTTACGCCCACGGGTCAAGAAATCTATGGGAGGTCTGAAACTCCCCAAAAACGTTCCAAAAGCCCCAACAGACATGTCTCCTTTCATTCGGTAGACAATGCAGTCAAATGGCAATACGTATATCAACGCAATATCTACCCGGAGAGGGAGCTCTCTACAGAAGCTCAAGGGACGAACGCAGTTGTGGAGCTCCTCCGTGGCTCAGGCCTAACCAACACGGTCATCAACATCGGACCGTTCTACCCCTCTCTGGTCGAGGAGTTCATCGTCAATCTATCAAGTGAGTTTAATGATCCAGAAGACGCTGAGTATAGGAAGGTCTTTGTTCGAGGAGAGTGCTTTGATATATCTGCCTCCACTATCAACGTTTATCTAGGCAGAACGGCTCCAGAAGTCACTCCAGACGTCCCTCACATGAACAAAGTTGCGTTTGAGATCACTGGAGGAAGGAAAGAGGTTTGGCCCTTCAAGGATACCATTGCGGCTGCAAAACTAACAGCCAAGTATTCCATTCTATACCGAATTTGTTTGGCAAACTGGGCGCCCTCCACTCACTGGTCTAGCATCAAAACAGAGCTAGCAAAGCTCATCTACCAAATAGGTACTCAATCCCCTCTTGACTTTGGTACATATGTTATTGAGCATCTTGTCAAACATGCCAAGTCATGTGCTGTCAAATTACCTATTGGTTTTCCATCATTGATCACTGGACTTCTCCTCCAACAATGTCCTCACATCGTTCGAGATTCTGATGTACCTGGAAAGAAGCCTCTACCTCTCACTATAAGTCTCAAAAACTTTGAGGGCAAGCATATGAGAGATCTCGCTCCTCCCTTGGCCAAAACATCTGAAACTGGTTCCAGCTCACGTCCTTCCGGACCTCTCGGCACCAGGGTGAAGGAAGAGCTGGTGGACATGATCAATGACTTGGAGAAGACGATTGCTGCTCTGACAACCCGAAAGATTGCATGTGAAACCCTTTTACATGATCTACGCACCGCTCCTGCTGAGGACACTGTATCTGACCAAGATATCGATGATTCCGCCTCCTTTTAGAAAATATTTCATTTACTTGCCTCTAGATTGATAACTTGTTAAACAACATCTTAAATCCTCGGGGACTGTTCGAGTTAAATTTCTGCACTTTGTGACTTTTTGGATATTTGCTCGTGTTTTGAGCTGGTTTATACCCTGTTGCTATAAGTATATCGTTGTATGATTGCTTTTGGCAATTTTGTTAGACAATCAGGGGGAGATATAAGCTAACGTTATGAACATTACGCCATACGCTGCCAGAAGCCGCGCCAGAAGTCGCGCCAGACGCTCCAAGGATGTTGTATGCACCAGACGCTTTCAACCTCTACTCTGACATCTCTTGCTGTGCGTAACTGCCGCAAGATGACGATGTGCTTAAAAATGTGTTTGCCTACAAAATTGCCAAAGGGGGAGATTGTTGCTACGTTTAGTGTTGGCATAATTTTTTAGTGCAAAAGTAGGAAGTCAGTGCAACATGTTACAAGACATTTGGAGCAACATATTACGCTCCAGATTAGGAAAGGCCTGTAGCTTTCCTATTTAGAGTCGTTTGGCGTCAACAAGCCCAGGCGACTTCCAGCTGTCATTAACACGTCAGCAAAGGCGGCAACTGCTTGTCTAATTTGTTTAGGAAGTCTAAGACTTCCTATTCCTAATCCAAGCCAGATTAGGAATGTGTGGCTGCTGTAAAAAGCTTGTGCTTCCCCATTAGCAGCCAGTCCGTTCTTGTTCTTTATTTGCTAAATTTCTCAGAGCTCTTAACCGTGCACCATTGGCGTGTTGAGAGACTGATTAGTTTGCTAGAACGGCTTTGCTTCGATTAAACATCAATTCGCGAAGATTGAGTGTTTGATCGATTAGGGTTCTTGTGTTCGTGATTGCAGCTTGCTCGAAGGGTGGAATTGAGAGGATCTCAAAGACAGGGGGAGAGGACCCTGGTCGAGGTTGTTCACGGTGAGATCTATAGTAGCTTAGGACAATCGCTTGTGTGATAGCTAGTTGGTGCTTGAAGTTGTACTATTGACTACCATATAGTGAAAACCTTTCCACTGGCAAAGTGCCCCCAGATGTAGGTGACGTTGCACCGAACTGGGTAATCATCTCTGGTGTCGTTATTATTGCTTGTTTATTGTTTAAACTACGGTTTGCGTTTTAGGCAAGTTGTCGACACAAAAGTTACGACTTTGTGTTCGACTTCTTGACTCAGCTACGAATCAGAATTTCAGTGTGCCGTCACAAATCTGCTGTCACCGTGCCCCAAACTGACGGCGACGTTTGCCTTGTAACGGCGCACGAAGTTCGTGCGCCATCACAATTATAACGACGCAAATTGATGGTGCGCCGTCAGACTTGTAACGGCGCACATTTAATGTGCATGTGTAACGATGCAATGTGTAACGGCGCATTTGTAACGGCGTACGGAAAAACGCCCGTTTTATAAATTAATCTAAACTTTTAACCAGGTGTTCAATCATTATTCGTTAAATATTTAGTTTAATTTTATTATAATTAAGTTTGAGTCATTGAAGTTAAAAGTTAGATTAATTTAATATATGAATTGAACTCGAACTTAACGTATCAAAACTCAAAGTAAATAATTAAGTTGGGGAGGATTTGTGTAGGAACGAAATACTTAAATCACTCGACTGTGAAGATTTTGAGAGCATCCTCCCCCACAGATCTAGCATTGCACATGAGGAGAAATGTGCAAACCCACATTGACAGAATATTAAGAGAAAAAAACCAAATATAAAAATCATCAGAAGGACCGTAATAATCTAAGTAGGTTGTTTTTTTGTCATTGTAAAGTCTGGCAATAAATATTTAACTCAACAAAGTAACTTTTACATTAATAATTCCAATTTTATATGAGGTTACAGAAAAAATTTAAAAATATATCGGGTGAATCTTTATTCAAATACACCATTTTTATTTTAAACAAAAAAAACTAGCTTGACTATTGTTCAACATTATGTAGTTAAACACAGGAAAATCGACGTGACAAGTATTGTTTTATTTCAACCAAATATTATATGATTAAGATCATACAATTAATCATCGCATCAACCAATTGAGTGAACATCAAGCCTAATCAATTTGTTCTCGCTAAATACTCAAGTATTTGAACCTATATTCATATTACATGTACCTGACTTGAAAAAGAAAGCGATGTTCTGAACCTCTTTCAAATTAATAAATTATTACTAGCAAGTGACCCGTATAATAATGTACAACTAATCATGTTTTAACTTTTCTTTTTGCTTCTTTATGAGATTAATTTAAGTTAATGAGTTGGTAGATAAAGTATAAAATGGTACAAACATTAAATTACGCTAACATTAATTAATTAGATTAAAGTTACATGTGAGCTTTTGAATAACATAAAAACAAAAGAACGAAAACGACACATAAACATAAACATAAGTTGATGTAGACATAGTTAATATAGAATGTATATTGTTAAATAATTGAAGAGGGGTGTACCAATGCAATGGCCACTTTGTTTATATTTAATAATTAATACTGTGGTGATGTGTTTGCCAATAAAACAAAGAGCAGCTAATAAAGGATGTCCTGTTCAACAATATTTACTTGGCCAAGTGATTAAGTATTAGAGTTTTTTGTTTACTGATTTGATTTGGGTTTAAACTATTGATATTCATAATATTAAACTAAAAGAAATGACAGCACATAAAGCTGTTATCACACTTAATTAATAATAACATGCAAGGTTGTATTTTTAAAATTTTTTAATATAAATTAATTCACGAATGTAATTAAAATGCATATTATGTTACAACTTATAATATTTTCAATTTTTTTATGAGAAAGATTAATTAGTTTGAACAGAACCGGTCCAACTTCGTTTTAAATCAACTCAAATCAGTACAAAATCAGCTCAAATTAAGTTTAAAATGGCCAAAACGTCATCGTGTTACGCCTTTGTGATTTTCGGCGCCATAGCTGACACTATTTACAACACTGAATTAATATGCAAAGACAAAAATGCACTGAGTTTACCAAATATTAATGTTAGCTTTCAAATAATTAAGGGAATCTTTTAGAATATGAGGAAATGATCACGAGAATTTTTTAAACCGTTAGATGTTAAATAGAGGCTACAAAAGTGAAAATTTTAAGAACGTATAAGATACACAAATAAGATTTATTAAAACATAACTAATCAATGATTTTAATATTTGATTATGATGTCGTTGTAGAAAAACTAATGATACATATACTACAGCATGACCAATCATTCAATTTCAGGCATATTAATATTAGTAATTTATGAAACCAAATCTTGCTTTTTCTTAGCAGCAAATCTTTTCATGTAAGTGGGTTCAGAATTATGTTTTTGTTTGGAATTGGGGATTTTGGTTGCTATATTAATTAGTACACTAGTATCGTATCACATGAGAAATAAAATAGAAAAGAAATATCTGGGCAGCTAAGATGTGGCTGTTGAGCGATACACAGTGTACTGAGAAAGTGTTAATTTGCCTTCGAACTCCGGCAAGGACTAAGACTGAAGTTAAGCTGTACACTCAGTGGGTAGTAACTTAAACAGTCATGAAACCATCTTCTCTTGCATTCTATTTTGCATTTTCGCACGTGCCAATTCTTTACTAATTTAAGGAGTAATCTCGTAAAAATATACATAAGAGATAATTACAAATCAGTACACCCGTCAAAACCTCATTCAAAGATTGGTGCCTCAAGGTTGAAAAAAAATTGTCGGTCCCTCACGTTAACACTTTAGTCCAAATTCAGTTAAATCTAACACTAATACTATTCATATTTTTTTAATATCCAAAATGCGCCTGGTATAATTTATATATGATATAATTGTTTTATAAATATGAAATTATCATTTTATCCTTATTTACCCAATAAACTTAACCCATGGTTCAAGGGTAAAATTGTCCTTGTATATAAAAAAATTAAAAAATAAATATTTTAAGAACTAAATATTTTAATTTTATAATATTACCCTTCTCCATCTTTCTTTCACACTCCCCCATCTCCATCTCCTTTCTTCACACAACCAGTCCCTTCGCCATCTATCTTCTTCACACAACCAGTCTCTTCGTCCCACATGTACTTAACCACCTCTCACTCTCCTCCATTTCCTAATCCCTAAATTCCAATAAGCAATTAACCTAAACCAAACCCAAAAGCAAAAACAAAACAAACAAAAAGAAGGAAGAAATTAGCAAAAGAGACAAACGAGGACTTATATCTTTGGCGAAGCGGGTGAGGTTTTAAGCAAACCACCGGAGCGTGATTACAATTTCAGTTTTGTTGAATCCAAAACAATATTTTCCGAAAATGAACACAATAAAATTAAGAAGTAAAAAGCACAACAAATCGTTGTGTCTCGTTCACTGTGAAATGGATTCAGATTTGAAATCTCAAATTATCAATTTGAGAATGGTACAAGAGAAGCAATCAGGGATTGAGCGCAGAGTCCTAATTCGGCACCGTCCTCGTCCTCCTAATCTTCCAGAACGACTTTTGCTTCGGCGCCATCTACTCCATCACCATCTCCGGCACCGCCAATATCGGCTGCGTCGGTGAGATCGGTAAGCACGAGCGTCTTCTCGACGACCTCTCCTTCTTTATCTGCAAGGTCTAGGAGCGCTTCCGCGTCACTGACCTCATCTCCACCTAACCCTACCTCGTCGCCCAACTGGTCGTTAAGTCGCTCTCCCCAGAAGTGGTGTGGATGGTGTGGTCGCGAAAGTGAGGTCGCAGAGAATTAGGTTTAGATTGAGCGTGGGTGGGTAGTGTAATTAAGATTAAATGAGGGTAGAATTGAAATTTCATATTTTATAGTAAAAGATTTAATTTTTTTTATATGTTTATTTGCAAGGACCATCTTACCCTCAATCCTATTGGTCAAATTGATTATTCAGTTATGGGTATAAAGGTAATTTCATAATTATTCAAAAGAGTATATATATTGGAAATAATATACTGAGGGCATTTTGGACTTTTCTCACGAATCACATCAGTTAAATTTAACAGATTTGGACTAAAGTGTTAACGTTTTAAACTTGGGAGACTGAAAAAAAAAATTTCAAACTTAGAGTACCAATCCTGGAATGAGGTTTCAGCGGGTACTGATATGTAATTACCCTTATACTAAACTATGATTAATTTAACTAGTCTTTTGTGATCAACTTTCATTTTGTATTAAGTTACTACACGGTATTAACTTCTGTTAGATTTGAGTTAATTTTAAGGTTAATTAAATGTAAAAAGACTAAAATGCCCTTATATGATTCTTAAATTTTTAAACTCAAGTCATTTATCCCCCTCCTCTCCTACTTCTTCTCTAGCGGCATTTTTTTGGCAAATCAAGCATGAGAGGGTGATGAGAGTGACCAGACATCCATTTTTTCCGGCAATCCCTCTTCTCCTTCTCTATTACCCCTTCTCCAACAACCCTTCTCTCCTCCTCTCTCACCCCTACTCTAACAACTCCTCCGGAAACTCACTTGAATTTGAAACTCTGTGATCACTTGAAGTTTTAGTAACATAACCAACACCTCTTACCTCAAAATCTCATTACTTTCTCCAAAAAATCAAATTACCCAGAAAAGGGTTTCAGATCCAAAATCTCGGCCTTTTGTTGTGGCATCGATTGCAAGAAAACAACACATCTCTAGCTCTATCAGCGAAGCGAACTACACGAGACGCAGACACATCGAAAAGCCAGAGACGCCACCACAACGATCGATCGGAGATGCAACGACATCAAACGGCTGAAGACGCCGCCACATCAAACCAGAAGCGTCATTCCACCCAGCCACCGCCACTTCCAGCTTCTACTGCACACGACCCGTCTCCATCGACATCGTCGGTGACTCGTCCAAGCTGCGCCAGCAGGATGCTCCAAATCCACAAACCATCTATTGACTCCAAGAGATTGTTAAAAATTAATTTTTAAATTAAATATTATTTACAAATTAAATATGGAAATTTTTTTTGGAAATCAACAATTGTATTTAATTGTTAGTTTTGTCTTGTTGTAAAAGTTTTCGCCTAAAAAGATGGACGCGGGATGAGAGGTAGGAAATGAGTGACATGGATTTGATAATTTAAAAACCAAATATGAGAATTTTAGTCTTTTACAGTGAGAGCTAACAACGTGTAGTAAGTCGAGGCACAACAGAAGAGCAAAGTTAACTTGATTGCACTTATTTAATATTGGGATGTAATTCAGTTCACTTTTTATTAGATTACCACTTCTACGAAAGCATGACTTATCAAATATATTTAAAATGGATTATCTTAATGTACATACACATTCAAATCTAAAAACAAAGTGGGATGCATAAACCACTTCAATTATTCAAATCAAACTAACCGCAACTTATATTATCTAAGCTATATGTTATGATTAAGTGTAGGTGTAGGATATTAAAAAATATAAAATTTGAATTTGAGGAATATGATATTTGAACTATAAGTGAATTTATATATACCAAACATAACATTTCCTCACGTGAACATACGAACTATCTCAAGAGTCGTTGGATGCGCGCTGAGCTTGGTTACTGATGTGGAACTTATTTAATTATCAATTTAATAACTGCAACGATTACCATTATAAGTTGGGTCAAGTGGTAAGAAACTCACACTAACATATGTGAGGTCTTGAGATCTTTTTTGCTTCGTATAAGATTGTCATATTCTGTCCGAACCCTCGTTACATTTTCCCCTAAGGGATCAGTCTTCCCCCGGGTTGTCATAATCACTCTAAGACATTTGTTATAGTAGTTGAAACAACCTTCGTTGCAACCGATTTCTCCCCTCGTAACAATACGAACCTTCTTTACACTCCCCCCCCCCCCCCCCCCCCCCCCCCCCCTTCTGTCATAATCACTTAAGACCTATCAGAAAACTCAAAAAAATGTCTAATTAATATTAATATAAGGTATTGTCTGTTTGGTATAAGGTCAAGTTTATTTTAATATAAGGTCATATCTATGTTGTTATAAAGTCTTCGATCTTTTGGTATAAGGTTTCTACTGTTCTGATATAAAGTCTCCACTATTTTAGTATAATGTTTTGATTATTCTGATGTAAAATCTAGAGAATTTTGGTTTAAGGCTTTAACTATTTCGGTATAAGGTCACTCCACATTAGACAAAACATTTAATTAACACGTAAATACTGCAACGAGTGAAAATTGAATTATCACAAAGGTAGTTATTGGGTTGCTAAATTGAATTATTATAAGTATTTGGTTGATGATTGAATTTTGGTAGTTATTGAGTTGATAAGATGATTTAATTAAGAGATTACCACCAAATGTCATGTAAGCAATCATAACCCTATTATGTGAATGCGCACTGATTTGGCGTAATTTGTATGTTCACACTCGACTATGAGTTTATTACCGAGTGCATCACGATATATATATATATTTATTGATAACACTTATTTAGTGTTAGAATGTTAGAACAGATATGAACCACTAAATCTGTATTTTGATCAAATTGGCACATGTGTGGTCTTTGCCCACAAATTCAATAAACAAACTGATGTCCTCGATTCTGGTTGATTATCTTTCCTAAAATATTTGTTTCCTTTTTATTTTAATCGGATTATTATTTAATGTGTCAAAAAGTGATTAGGTTTATTTTCGAAAATATTTGTTTACTTTTTATCTTAATCAGATCGTTATTTAATGCGTCGAACAGTGATTAGTTTTATTTTTGAATTTTTTTTCCTTTTTATTTTAATCAAATCGTTATTTAAGATAATGAATGTAATTTCAAATTGCATTATGACTATACCACTTCGAATATAAAAGCCACACATATGTAACACATAGACACACTATATAGTGAGCAGTCATATCAAGATCCAAATATACTGTAAAATTTGATTGTATAGTATGATCATACTACTTATGAATAAAAATCACTCCTATGTCAAATATGGACACAATTGGTATTGAACAACCAAACTAGTACATGAATGTTATTTTGTTTCGAATTCTATCTTATGGTCATACTACATTTGAATAAAGCCACATCGATGTCTAATATGGTCACACGTTGCAGTGAATAGTCATGCCAGAATATGCCTGCACAAATGGACTTCTTATATGTGCACTAATGTTTATCCATGAACTTCAAATTGCATTATGACTATACCACTTAAAATATAAAAGTCACACACATACCACACATAAACACATAAACACACTAGATAGTGAGCAGCCATACCATGATCCAAACTAGAACATGGTTGTTATTTAATACCTTGAACAGTGATTGGTACTCATATAAGAGTTACATGCAATAGTATAGTTTATACACTCGAAGCCACACTGGTTCAACCATAGCCACAACTGTTAAATAGAAGTCATACGTCTTAATTGCAACCATTCGTAGAAATTGATGGTCATTCCTAACCTCGTGGCAGCCATACTGCTTCAGTGATAGCCACATGTTGTCACCAGCAGCCAGACCACATACCCCATTTACACACATTCATTATTCACCTTTTATGCATAACACCCTTTAATGTGCTATGCGAGGATCGACTATTATTATTATACATCACTCAAAGTAGTCATACTGACTTCATGTCAGCCTTACTGGTGCAACCATAGCCACAGGCTTCAAATCGAAGCCATACGTCTTAATGCGCAACCCCACACTATTTTGACCGCCCCACGCTCATATCATATAACATTATGCGAACTCTCATTGTGTTCAAAGTATGTAACAGTTATAGCATATGAACGAGTTCAACACTCTTTGTGTGTGATGTGCCAGTGTTATTTGTTTTTTTTTTATTATAATGAATTCATATGGTTCCATGTTAGCCACACTTCCTTACACGGAGTCACACTCGTTCAACCACAGCCACAACTGTGAAATAGAAGCCATATGTGTTATTTGCAGCCACATGGAGAATATGATGACCATTCTCTACATTTTGTAGTCATGGTGCTTCAATGATATCCACATGTTGTCACTCCAGCTAAACCAAAACACCCCTTAACACACATTGAATATTTACCATTGATGTGAAACCCCCTTGAATGTGCTATTAAGAAATCGACTATTAACATTATTCATTATCCAAAGTTCGGTAGTCAATTAACAGTCTTCTAAAATGTGTTATCCGTAATATTTCTTCTTACAAATTTCATATCTCATATTGCATGCAATAAATATCTTGTTAATGTAATATTTCTTCTTCAGTCAATTGTTGAATATCCCCAATTGGTTTTTCCAAATCTTTTTATTTAATGTCATTGTGGTTTTTTTTAATTAATTGGGGCTAATTAATTACATGAATATCGTCTTTAATTGCAATTAGGACTTTCCCACTACTGAAATTAAATCCCTTCTTTTTTTCACGATAGGTTGTCTTAAATGGAATATTCGGTTACCCAAACTACCCCTCTACCCAAGCTGAACTGCTCACACGTTTTGAACTCTATTTAATCTCGCGCGTTGGATTGTATATGATCTGATGGACACACACCGTTCTAACAGTTTGGGTTGTTCTCAATGGAATACATCCATATATATATATTATTACATTTTCGTACTTCCACACTTAAAATAAGATGTTTTAACTTGATTACACCTATTTTTTTTACATTTTTTGAAGTACCCTGAAACTATGAAAATTTCACCATCACTTATTTCAACAAATTCTCTTACACTAATGATATAAATACTAAAATATTTTTAGGTGTATTTTAAAATTTCAAACTATTTTGATTCTCTTTCTCCTCTGTTTATATTACCCGTCTCCCTCTTCTCTCTATTGCATATCACACTTATCTTTCTCTACATACCCACTTAAATTTACTATTATATTAAATAAAATGGATAATTACACATCACTATATCCAACTATACATATTTCTAAATTAACTACTCAATTTCGAATTTTTTTTACGAATACACTGACTATTTTTTTGTTACATTTAAGAGAACTTTCGTTAAATTTAACATAAGTTGTATTTGAAAAATCTAAAATATCCTTAATATTTTTTTCCATGTATTTCATTTCATAATATTTTATGTATTTTTACATTTACCCTCGGTTAACTAACAAATCAAGTTTTATCTCCTTAGCAGACTGCAAGCGACTATTTGAACCCACACTAGAATTGCTATATATTTTATCTCGGTCAGGAGAATCATGTCGTTGGACTAGAGCTCGTCATAAGGGGAGGTTCTTGAGTAAACCCGGATCTGGTGAAGCAGAAATTGAAATTAGAAATCGAATCAAAGACGGACGAGTCCAATCTACGTTTGAATTGATATTTGGGTTTGATTTATGGTGAATTTTTTTTTATTGTGATGTTTTTCCTTTCTAATTTGATGAATTTTGTTATTTTTATTTCAATGAAACCTATCACTATTTTTCTCTAACATTATGTATTCCATGTTTAATTCTCAATCTTTTTGCTGTGACTATGTGTTGATGTCCCATTTTTCTGAATTTAAAATGTTCTAGGTTATTTTTGCTTTTCATTTTTGGTTCCATCAATATTGGGGTTTTGTGGATAAAAATATTAATAGAGTGAAATTGGTTGGAATGATTTGAGGATATGATTGTGGTTTGGTTGATTCCAATGTCATAGAATTTGAAAGAGAAGAGAGAAGGTATGCCATATCTACAATTACCTCTACGAGATCAGGAATTGGAGAGATTAGTGGCAGAGGAGGGGGTGTTCCTGAGAGAGTTGAATCACACTATGGAAGCTCGTGCAAATGTATCTCTCAATCACCGATTTTCTCACCTCTTTGAGATACGACAATGTACTGGTAAAAGTAAAATAGGAAAGTGTTTAACACGACTCAAGTTATCGATCCTACGAAAATTGCTAACTAATAGACGCTAGAGCTACTCGTTCCTAGATGTGCCGATTTGAGCAGAACATACAATGATAAGTTCCTAAAATATCCACACAATCAATCAATTCATTCCTTTCACTCCAATCACAAGCACTTATCTCGCGATCAATTTTCAATTAACAAATGGAATTAGGGGTGGTCAAGTGTCCGGGCTAATTTTTTTGAGATAAAATCAATTATATGAACTTGGATTAAAGTGTTTAAACTAAATTATGGGGCATGTAAAATGTGTTCTTACCCAAGATAGCCTAGAAGTACTACAAAGAGTTAGACTTTATTTATTTCAAAACCCATTAAGTGGGCTTGTATGTGGAATATTATGTGGCCCAAGTGAATATACGGTTTAATGGAAATAAGATAAATTATATTGGTTAATTAATTAAGGTAATTTCTTAATAAACATTGATGGTGGGTATATATAAAGTAAACCCATGAATTGGTCCTCTCTCTACCCATATGGTTAGTTTTCTTAGCCATCACATAAAACTCATTAAGTTCAAGGGTCAAGAGGGAGAAATCAATTCCTCTCAATCAAGTGCTTCTCGCTCTCATGAATCAAGGTATGTTTATTGATCTATTCTTTGTGGGAAAATCATCTAGTTCTAAAATCCTAGAAATTATGTATATATGCAATATTAGGGTTCATGATTTGCATAATTAACTTACACCAAGGACCTAATTACCTAATTAAACAACTAGTTTTAGAACATCACAAATAACCGAAGTTCGTCCCCTATGATCGTCGCTCCCATACTCACCTTGTCTCTCAAAGATATAAGTCTGAGTTTAGACTACTCTAATCCACCTAAAGAATTCCCCCTTAAGGTTCCTTCTTCTAAAGGCTAGATCTCCAACAGCTCTACCCAGGAGGTAGAGCCTTAAGATATATAGTCTAAGTCTCAATTTAGTGCCTCAAACCCCTAATCATGCAATTGATCTCACTCTCATTTCATTACCCTTCCACTTGACAATCTAATTCAAGGTTTAGTTCATAATCACCATGAATTCAACATGAAAAGTACAATACATCAATAATCTCATGGTAATGTCATCAAATCAACAATCAATTATCACTTTACTTTCAGTTCTCAATCTCAACCAATACTTCATGCAATCAATCTCAAATCGTATCACATAAACTCAAATCACATCTCAATCTCAAATAT
The DNA here is from genome assembly GCA_963920655.1 of Geranium rotundifolium. Taxonomy (NCBI): domain Eukaryota; kingdom Viridiplantae; phylum Streptophyta; class Magnoliopsida; order Geraniales; family Geraniaceae; genus Geranium; species Geranium rotundifolium. The sequence goes on from OY987311.1 coordinate 38,029,755, forward strand.
CAACCGCAACAATTTCTCAATAAAGCATGAACTCTATATCATCATTCAACGTAATGTTAGATAAGTGTTATTCTGTAAACGCAAATTGAGAAATAAAAGTATACATCAAACATGCAATATAACGAAAATAGACGAACATATGAAATATAATAATTTTATTAATACAATAGCTTAACAGAAATACAGATAAGTAGCACTTGACCTGTGATTCGGGATTGGACAGAAGGAGGAAGACAAGATTATTGTCGCGACACGGTAATTTGCTTTCCTTAAGACAATATTGACCCTGTATGGGCAAATTTCTTCCAGGATACAACGACGATCGTAATCGAACTCAGAACCGCGATGCAGAGAGAATCAAAGAAGAATGAACTAGAGAGAAGTAGTCGGGTAGGTGAGTTTTTGTTGTGATTTCGTCTCTAGCGAAAATATGTATTTATAGGCTCATGGAAGGTCAAAACCTAAACGAGGAAAAGGGAAGAAACTATTATGAAATTCATTGTTAGGGAGAAAGACACAAAATCTCGAAATATTCTCTTATTTTCCAATTAAGAGATATTTTCAACGTTTTTAATTTCGAAAAATTATTTGGGAAAATATTATTTCCAAATAACATATTCGAAATCATAATATTCTCGAAAACCAATTATTCCGAAAATATATTTCCCAAAAGCATGTAATTCGAAAATATTTGTTTACAATTCAAGTGTATCGAAAATAAAATATTTCTCAATTAAAGTTTGGAAGCTTTGTTGAGAAGTCTTACGGGCCAAGGCAAAAATGTGGCGGGCTTCTAGCCCACCAATATTTTGCAGCATTCGCGACCCGCATGTCGTGCAGCCGCACCCAATGTTTAAGCCTGAAATCCGCTCGTTGACCCAGTTATTTGCACCCTCCCTGCGCGCGTAAGAGTCTTACCTCTTGTATTTCTTACAAGTTCATGGAAGTGTGATGGTATATAAACCATGTGAAGAGTTCATCCACTTCCAATGTGGGACTTTTAAGAAACACCAACAAGTGCAAGCAACACAAGTTCTCAGCAACACCATTTTAAGTGATCATGTTCGAGGTTCAATTTCTCATTCATCTCTTTTCCGTTTAGAGCTCGTGATATACCGTTGGAAAGATCTTATATCCTAGATTATGTAAACGTGTTTCACATCATTCTAGGCCGAGTCGAAGTGTTCCAAAATCATGACTCAAGTTGACTCATTCACTAGTTAACACATATGTCAACTTTGCCATTTTTCATCAAATTTTTCCAACACATATTAAATCTCAAATCAATTTATACAATATTCAATTTCCAAATCCAAATTACCAAACACTTACAAGAAATGTAGAAGGAAAGGTAACTCCAACCTTCTCTAGTCTCCAATCTTGAGTCTCCAAGATCTGATCCTCAAGGTCTGGATCCTCAATCTTCAACCACTCACTCTAGATCCCCATGTTCTCTCTAGCTTAACCTAACCTAACCTGACCTAACCGATCTCTAACTAACTCTTCTCCCAATTTCCATAATCATATCCCCAGTCCCTCTATGAACTGCTACTTATTCGAACGGGTGTCCGACCAGCTGGATACAGGTTTTTTTTCTTTCTGAAACCCGACCCGAAAAATGTAATGTACTATATAAATTAATTTTTATATGTAATTTATATTATATTATATAACTATTTATATAAATTTTTAGAAAGAAGTTAAATGGTACGTGTGCAGGTCAGAACCGTCGGGTTCAAATTTTTTTGTCATCCCTAAAAATCGTGATGAAATTAAGTTTAAATGCGAAGATTTGACTCGAATGGAGACCAAAAATAACATATTTAAGTGTGGTAAAATATCTCAAACTACAAGTTAGGATACTAAATAAGAGAAGAAAAATAATTAGAATAGTATAATATGAAACAACCATAATTAGTCGGCGTAAAGTTTCATTGTCCCTTAAAATTACTCTGGCATACCGTAGAATTAGTAGACATAGTATATTCTCCAAAAAAAAAAGTTAGATTCCGATTCCAAACCGGACCAGACAAAAACCAAACCCAAGGCAAAATCTGAATAAAACAGTAGTATCCGGTCTGGTCTGATTTTCCGGTCCAGAGCGCACTAATTAATATAATAATAACGTATTGAATGGTAGAAGAAGATTTCCATTTAAAAATGAAAGCCAACGCATCATAGAGTGATGTTTCCTTGGACCCATCTATTTGGAATATGGTGGACTCTTCTTCTTTATTGTTTTTGGTAATTCGTTATTAATTGCTCTCTCTCTTTCTTGTTTTGCCTACATTAATTTGTTGTTTCTCGTCAAGTCCCCTCTTCCCCCACTTTTTGAAAATTTATATATGTTAGCAATTTAATATTTCTGCTATTTTACATGGAAACAAGTTGGTTCAAACTAAATGGACTCTCTCTTCTTTCAAATTTACTGGATTCATCATTCAGTCAAATGATTAATTTACTTTTGATTTTATAATTCAGATTCAATTGTAATTTCTAATATAATTATTGATTAAAAGATAAATATTTATTTGAGTTTGAATGATTCATTTAGTTGAGAGCATGTATGTATGAGGTGAGATTGAGTTGGGTTCAAATAAAGTATGCTTACAATTTATATTAATAGAAAAAAAATTATTAAAAAATTAAGAACTGTATTTAATCATACTAGATAAAAATATTAAATTAAATGAACATACTAGAATAAATAAGTAAACAAAATTTTATTAAATTATTAGTTAAATCTTACCATGAATTTGAGTTTTACCCACCATCTAATGACAGGTGAAGAAAGAAAATAAATTTATACATAATATGGAAGTTGTACTCATATGTTAATTTTTTTATACATAATATGGAACAAACTAAATAGAAAAATTTAACATATGAGTACAACCATATATTTGGTCATAAATCTAAACTAAATTAGGAAATTTTAACTTACTAGTTACTTATTCTAACAAAACCAACTTTTGACTATAGAAAGTTAGGTCAAACTCCACTCATTATTTAATAAACAGATAAACTTTAAACATAAATTTGAACCGAACAATTGTGATTTCCTCCTGCTTCGTGCGCTAAGCATGTACCCCCTAGATTGTTTACTCCTCTTTCTCATGTTTCCCATAATGATATTGTTGTTGCTATGATTAAGGAAGCAGTACCAAAAATGTCTCTAGAAATATCAGAAGTGATCAAAGTTGTAATTGTCCATACTTGTAAATAACTCAAACGTGATGACAGTGTGATAATACGTTATGATGAGAATGATGTCGTTGGCGGTCACGCTCTCAGGGTATATATCTTACATGGCGCTCTTATTTACCTCGTTCGACGTCTGGAGACGTATTTGCGTAAGAGAACACATGAATGGTGGAAGACGAATGGGACAATTTAGCGGCGAGTTTAGATGGGGCGTAGAGGATAAATTATTTGTTGGTGATTCACCCCATGTTCATCTCCTATACTTGATCTTGTGGATAGAATTCCCTTCAAATTTTTTTCCTCGAACTCGCAATACCAATCGTCACTGTCAATACCGAGCTTTTGACGGCGGATCTTAACTTCAACCTTTTCAAGGAAGTGAATATTATCGTAAGTGATCACAACAAGTAGAAGGGGGGTGTTAAAAATACTACTTGTATAGTATCTGAATTTTCAAGTGAAGTATACAATTTTGTTTTCCTGTACCACCTATTGTTTATATTTTTTATAGGAGTGATCAAGGTCGGATAACCACAATAATTCCAATATTTATAAACCAATCCTCATCTGATGGTTTTTGCATAATGAAAATCATAATTGCATACACAGTTACAATAATTGGCATTATAATTCACTCGATTTTTGGGTCGGTTTGCGGTTTTCACCGCACTGATCGTGAGCAATGGGTTTCTCATGTGGACTATTTTTAGACCACTTTTAAGTCCAAATAGATCAAGCAAAAATGGATATGTTACAACTTTTTAGAGAAAAAAAACAAATAAAATGTTCACTCCCATAATTTTTAAATATGGGATTAAAGTCATGAGCTGCGTAGGTAAGATGAAGTCACGAGATTGAAGTCACATGTGGATTCGGTCTTGCGGTTAACTGACGGTTCTAACATTACAAAACTTCAACCAAATCAAATTATGCTGATTTTCTTTAAATCAAAATCACAACTACATTAATTATCCATGGTTTATCAACCACGATGCACAGTTTGATCAGTTTTGCAGTCGGTGCAAGTTTTTGATTAATTATGAGCACTCCTTGTTTTAAGTAACAATATATACTAGGTTTCAAATATTTAGGCCAACGCATGGAGTAATATATTTGAAATGTAGGCCAACGCATGGAGTAATATATTTGAAATAAACTCACTCCACACCATAAAAGTTCTTGATATGGCTAAACAAACAAATATTCTTAAAGTGTACCTGAACCGATCTGAAATTATCATTTATAACCAAAAATGTATCAAATCCTAGGATATTAAAAAGGTATCAAAAAGATACTTTTTAAGAGGCTGCAACTTTTATTTCACAGAAAAGAAGGGCATAAAGTCATAGATCCAATCTATAAAAGTAAACAACTAGTAATGAAATGGAGTTAATTGATGGTGTAACATCTTGGATCCAAATGTGCTTAAACCCATTTCTTATTTTTTGATATTGTCCTAATTTTGATAGGGTTAGTAAAAAATTTATTCTCTTAAAGCCTGACCTAAAACATTATTAGAATTGTACGTATATGTGTAAAAATAAGGGTTTATTACAGTTTGTCTATACTACACTGGCGCGTTTTACAGTTTGCCCCAGCTATAATAAAAAGTTCAAATTAAGATACGTTAATTGTACTTTTTTACAATTCCGATAGAAATTGGATAGAAACCTAAAAATTTGGACGGAAACCTAATTTTTTTCAAAAAAGACCAAAGTACCCCTTTAGTTTGTTTGACTTGGACCAGAAATAAACCAGAATTAATTTCTGGTTTGTGTAATTGGATCGGTTATGTATTAAATTATATAATAATAATTATAATAATTAAGTAATTAATAATATATTGAAACTTTTGAAAAAAATTAGGTTTCCGTCCAAACTTTTAGGTTTTCATCCAATTTTTAACGGAAATGTAAAAAAATACAATTAGCGTATTTTAGTTTGAAATTTTTAGTATAGTTGGGGTAAATTGTAAAACGCGCCAGTATAGTATAGACAAACTGTAAAATTTTATTATGTGAGGATGGAATAATGTGATTGAGTTGTCATCGATTTGGACGTATTTAGTGATTTAAGTTGTGGCATTGGGAGCATGTGAATTTGAGTATAGTCCTACCAATGGCCTTGTTGTGATTACAAGGCCATATTTGGAATGGTTTGTGGCCAAAAGAATAAAGAAAACAAAATAGGCAGAATTAAATGTACCCAATAATAACATGGGTTTTATTCCCAAAACTGTTATTGTGTGTTTTTGAAAAGAAGAAATAGATTTCTGATGTGAGTGTGTGACATATAACTGTATTCCGATACAGAAGCTAACGTGCAGCACAGAGACGCCATAAGATTTGCAGCTGTCACTGTTTCAGAGCCCCTCAAGCTCTGGTCTCTCTCTCTCTCTCTCTCTCTCTCTTCTCTCTCTTTCACTTGCCAATGCCATTTCTTTTTCTCTTTTTCTCTGAAAATCTGGGGCCATCTCTTGATGTGATGATGGGGATGGCGTTTTCTGCATCTGCTGGTGTTGCATGAGCCGCACCACTAACCCAGGTTCATTGAGAACCCAACTGGATCTCTGGGCTTGCTTTGATTCGTCTGTTTTTTGTTGGGTTGTGCTTCGTTTTTTGTTTTTGCAAATGGGCTTAATCGTGATCTGTGTTTGTGTTCGCGTTCGTGATGATGAGCGCGACCCAGATCTTTTTCACGCTGATTTGAGCCTTGGCTCTGGAGGGATTGTTCTTTTGTTTTGATTTGTTGAACTGAATTGGGCTAGTATGGCTCTACTGTTTGATCTGTGATTTGGAACTTTTTTTTTTGTTTATTTCAGATTTGTTCTGTTGATTACTGAGCACAGAGGATTTCAATTCTGTATCTGGGAAAAATGAGTGGAGCTGTGTTTGTGGCTATTATTGCTGCTTTCGGGAACTTGCTGCAAGGATGGGACAATGCAACCATTGCAGGTCAGTCTCTTTCTATCTTATTGATTTGTTCTGAATGATCATGAACCTGAAATTTAGAGTTGAGATTCCTATGGATACTCAAATGTCAATTTTGTGCTTTGTGAGTCATTTCTTTGATTTACTTGTATGTTAGGTTCTCTTAATTGAATCATACTTGGGTTTATTCACGAAATTTGATTTCTTATGCTTGGTACAGGTGCTGTACTGTACATAAAGAAAGAGTTTCATTTGGAAGCTTCTCCTACTTTAGAAGGTCTGATTGTGGCCATGTCCCTTATTGGAGCCACTCTGATAACTACATGCTCTGGACCCATATCAGATTCGCTAGGACGCCGTCCTATGCTGATTGTAGCATCCATGTTCTATTTCATCGGCGGCCTTGTGATGTGTTGGTCTCCTAATGTTTATGTGCTGCTCTTTGGAAGGCTCTTAGATGGTTTTGGAGTTGGACTTTCTGTCACTATAGTACCAGTTTATATATCTGAGACGGCCCCTCCCGAGATAAGGGGTTTATTAAATACTCTCCCGCAGTTCTCTGGTTCTGGGGGAATGTTTTTCTCATACTGCATGGTTTTTGGGATGTCCTTGTTGCAATCACCAAGCTGGAGGTTGATGCTTGGTGTTCTTTCTATACCGTCTCTCTTGTACTCTGTGTTGACAATATTTTACTTACCTGAGTCCCCGCGTTGGCTAGTGAGTAAAGGAAGAATGTCTGAGGCCAAGATTGTTTTACAAAAGCTGCGTAGCACCGAAGATGTTGCTGGTGAGTTCTGCACTTCCTTATAATAATGCCACTCATTACTGACTTCCATTAAGTTTTGATGATCAAATAATGTCATTGATACCCAGAAGGACAAGTTATTGGACACATACACAACCGTGTATGAGTTGTTGGGTGTGTGTAACTGTTACCTGTTCAGTATTATTGATAGAATCTCGAGCAAAATCACTGTTTAAACTTTATTAGTTATGTTTGCTTACGGGTGTATGCACTGTTGCCAAATTACATTTTCACTATGATCGTAATAATTAAAATTTTGCATTGTTCAAAGGTCCCCGTATTTTTTGTCCTTTCTAAAGCAAACAAAAGAGGCAAATTGTACTACTCCACCATCTGTCCCAAATTGAATGTCCCGTTTACTTTTCAGGAAGGATTAAAGATAAGTGAAATTATGCCTTGGTTTCCTCATATGTCCTCATATCCTACTACTATGTTCTTCATAGGTGCCCTCTGTTTTCTACATCTGGTCTCTTTAACTGTACGTTTGGTATGTAGACTCTTCTAGTTTGCTTGTATTCATGTCATATATAGTTCACACCTCACAAGTCGGAACATTATTCAGCTATTGAAGAATATTTCATTTATGCCTCCAACCTAGTGTATATTCATGTTTCTTCATTGATATATGATTTAGGAATGTGAAAGCAATTGTAGTCTTCCATTTGCTTTATTATGAATATGATAATAATATGCATCATGTGGATTGTACTGATATAAATGGGATGAACAGGTGAGCTTGCTTTATTGGTGGAGGGGCTTGATGTTGGAGGTGATACAACCATAGAAGAATACATAATTGGCCCAGCTAATGACCTCAGCGATGATCAGGATCCTTCTGCTGTAAATGATCAAATTAGGTTATATGGTGATGAAGAAGGTCATTCCTTGGTTGCAAGGCCAGTCAGACAGAATACTGCTGGCTATGTATCGAGGCATGGAAGCATGGCAAACACGAATGTGCCTCTAATGGATCCTCTAGTCACTCTCTTTGGCAGTGTCCATGAGAAACTTCCTGATTCGGGAAGCATGAAAAGCACGCTTTTCCCAAATTTTGGCAGCATGTTCAGTATGGCAGGGAATGCAAACAAACATGAAGAGTGGGATGAAGAGAATGCTGCTAGAGGCGAGGACTACGCATCTGACGGTGAGGGAGGAGGTAATGATTCTGATGACAACTTACACAGTCCTTTGATCGCACGACAGGCTACTTCTACAGATAACCCACCAGAACAAGGTAGCATGTATGGCATGAGATATGGAAGTATTAATCAAGGTGAGCCGGCACCTATGGAGATTGGTGGTGGTTGGCAGCTGGCATGGAAATGGTCAGAGAGGGAAGGACCTGGAGGTCAGAAAGAAGGAGGATATAAAAGAATTTATCTGCACGAAGAGGGTATATCTGGATCTCGTCGTGGGTCTATAATTTCTCATCATGGTGGGGATGCCCCTCCAGAGGGTGAGTTTGTACAGGCTGCTGCTTTAGTGAGTCAACCAGCTCTCTATTCTAAGGAACTTATGGGTCAGGATCCAGTTGGACCAGCTATGGCTCACCCATCTACAGCTTCTGCAACAGGACCAACTTGGGCTGATCTATTTGAGCCAGGCGTGAAGCATGCATTGGTTGTTGGGGTGGGGATTCAAATACTTCAGCAGGTAAGTAGTGGTCTCATTTTCAAACTCTATTTTTCGCTGTCTTGATTGGTGTCTTCCTAACATGTTCTTTGCAACTTGTTAATCCTAAGACTCGTATCTAGGAATATTCTAGATACATGTCTTAAGAACATTCTAGATATAGGCCTTAGGAATATTCTAGATACGAGCCTTAGGATTAACACAACTCTTCATGCATCTTGCAATGGTTTTGGTCAGTTAACAGTCTTGCAGGTTTTTGTATTATGTGGATTGTGCCAGAGGCTTAGATACAGGACCTCTACTTGCCGATCCAAAAAAAAAACTAGGACCTCTACTACCCTCTATCTGAGAGGAAGTCATGCTTTTTTTGGTTGACTTGTAAACATAATAGATTCATTGACGGATAATTCCCCACACATGCAAATCTGTAGGTAGTTGGACAACAAGTTCATCTCACAAATCAAAAGAGAGATGATTAAAATCAAAATAACTTCCAACGAAGTTATATTTTTGTCGGAAAGAAATCTAAATGTTCTGGTGTGGCTATTGGGGTCCAAGTCCAAGCATCTTCTATTGTAATTACTATAGTATTACATTTAATGTATCTTAATAGTAAAGTTAAGGACCCCATTTTAAGTTCTCTCCAAAAACGTTCTTTTCCTACATTCTTAACCTATATTTTGTAAGTTCATTCCTTTTGGTCTATATTGTAAACTCTTATTTAAACTTTATAATACATACTCCAAAAAATCAGATAGCTTGCCGCTTACACCTTGTTAGCAAGAATTTAGAAGTTACTTCATTACCTTTTCTTTTCTACACATTTTATACATGGTATGGTTCCTTACATTTGTTTTTGTTTGTGCAGTTTTCTGGTATAAATGGGGTTCTCTACTACACTCCTCAAATTCTTGAGCAAGCAGGCGTTGGAGTTCTCCTTTCAAACTTGGGACTAAGTTCAACTTCTGCATCTTTCCTTATTAGTGGCATCACTACCTTGTTGATGCTTCCTTGCATAGGCCTCGCCATGAGGCTCATGGATCTCTCTGGCAGAAGGTAAATTTACTATTGTTTAACATTTTTTGGTTATTAAATCCTCCTATCACAGCAGTGATATACATAGTTCATTTTCAGGTTCCTTAGACTTCCACCATTTACCTCATTTATTTACATGTCCCCACTACTCAATTTGTCATATCTTACTTTTTCTATGAATATTATTGTTAATTCATGCTTTAGCGAAAATGGAAACTAGACATTTATTTTGATACTCATTTTAAGATAGCAGGACACTTGTTTTGAGCCAAGAGAATTAATTATATTACCCCCCATCCCAACATAACTATCATACTCTTCCTAAACGAATTTCAAAATAATTATCGTTTCTATTCTATAAGTTAACCAGCCATGAATGACCAGTAATATCCCTAAAAAAAGTATGTATAACAATTCCTGTAGTGGGAACAGGGAAGCACGTGGGGCTAAAGGATAGAAAGTCCGGCACCCAAAATTGATTGCTTAATTTTTGCAAATGTCAAATGGGACACATTTTTGGGATGAAAGGAGCATAAATTGTTTGAGTTGTCAGCTTACGGGTCATTGTCCATGATATCCTTGTGTTGTTTTACCTAAAATTTTCTCATTGTCTTTTGATGTTGAAGGGCGGTAGAAGTTTTATTTGGACTAGCAGTTGTGATAATTTAAATTGCAAGGGATTTGTGTTCTGCTATCCACCACTAACATAAACGTTCCTTGTTATCTTCATTACAGGGCTTTGCTTCTTACCACACTCCCCATTTTGATACTAGCTCTTGTTATTCTTGTCCTCGGAAGTATTATGCATCTTGGCAACGTAGCAAACGCTGCTATCTCTACCGTTAGCGTCGTCGTCTACTTTTGCTGCTTTGTGATGGGATTTGGACCGATCCCTAACATCCTATGCTCGGAAATCTTCCCTACACGAGTTCGCGGCCTCTGCATTGCCATCTGCGCCCTCACATTTTGGATTGGCGATATCATTGTTACCTACTCGCTCCCTGTGATGCTCAACTCCATTGGCCTTTCTGGTGTTTTTGGCTTCTACGCTGTCGTATGCTGCATATCATGGGTGTTTGTGTTCTTGAAAGTTCCGGAAACCAAGGGAATGCCACTTGAGGTCATCACCGAGTTCTTCTCCGCTGGTGCCAAGCAGGCCGCCGCCGCCAAGGAAGCCTGATTTGGTCACTGTTGACAGAAAGTTTTGATTGGTGTTCCCTTTTAATTCTTGCTTTTGATTTTGCATTGGTGTTTCAATTTTAGACCTTTGTGGTACATTAGGTTTTATTTGCTGATTACTATGTCCTAAATTTCATTTGTTGTACCTCATCCATCGACAAATAAATGTTTGAATCTTGATAGGAATGTTCCAAAATAAGCATTTCAATTTTTGGGAATCCTGCGAACGCATAGGTTTCACTTCCAAGAGCAGCAACAAAGAAATGATTCAAACTTTCCAGCAGATTCATGCAGATTATAAAACATCTTCTCTCCAAGCTGCTACTTAGGAGCAAGGTTGTGAAATTCAGAACTCGGACAAAAACTCGACTCGCCAAAATATGAAAAAAACTCGGACTCGGACAAAACTCGGTAAAACTCGGCGAAACTCGGAAAAACTCGCTTTATATTAAAAAATAATTTCATAATGTAATATTTAATATTGACAACTTATATAGTTATTTATAATTCAAAATTTGTAAATAATCACTATTTTTAAATTAACATCAATAATATTTTAACATTTTCATAATAATCAATAATGTTTTGGCATTATAAAATAAACCAATTATATTTATTATTGATAGAGAATTTGAGAATCAAAATTGTATTTATTAACCTTAAAAATGCATTTATTAATTACCATGAATTAGTGAGCAATATTTTTTTTACCAAATTAATGAGCAATAATCAATAATTAATAATTGATAGGAACATTTCCATAAAAAAAAGTCAAAATTATCGAAATTGGAATAAGCACTAACCTCCTCCCTTGTAATTCGGAAAGTCATTAAGTTTTGTTCATAATAAATAAGATTTTAAATAAAAATACCCACTTTTAAGAAGATAACGATGGAAATAATAAATAAATTAAATATCAATAATTAATATAAGATTCAATTGAGAGTTTGACGCAAAATGAAAGAGTCACTGCATATAACCAAACCATATTGATGTGAATTGATTCCTAAAATTGTTGTGGGAAGACGAGTCTACAGAGGCAGACGACGACTTATGTGTGCGACGCGATGACGGTGGCTGGAGAGAGGACGACGGGAGCTCTCGCCTCTCTGCCCAACTTCGACGGTTAGACCTAATTTTTTATTTGCCCCAAAAACGAACCGGAATTGACTAGAATTGGCCGGAATAGACCGGATCTGACCGAGTTTTGGCCGAATTTGGGCAAACTCGTCTCGCTAAGGTGTGAAATCCTGGATTCCGGCGAGTTTCATAACACTGCTTAGGAGTGTCGTCCTCTTTTCAGTTTTCCCTTTTTAATTTTTTTGTTATGTTTTTAATTTTATTGTACTGCTTTTAGAGCGTTTTCTTCTCATTTTGAATCGATCTCTTTTTTTAATATAATCGTTTAATCGCTGATAAAAAAAGCAATTCAAAATTTTGTTAATTAGTAGTATGAATCAGTTGTTTTGAAGGGAAAGCTAAAGTAATAAAAAGTTAAAGAAAATTTAAGATAACCCCCCATAACTATACGCGAGTCTCACATGAACTCTTTTAAATACAAAATCAATCTGAGAGGTGCGCTAAGTATCAAAAAGTCTCACTTTACCCTTTTCCGTTAACTTTTTAAAAAGCTCTGTTAAGTTTTTGTGAAATGACAAAATACTTTTGTATCTGAAAAATTAAAATAAACAAGCAAAAATAATTTTGAACTTTTTTTTTCAATTTTCTCGTTGCACAAAATAAAGAATAAAATTCTGTTAATAGTAAAAATAATTTTTAAAAACTTCTTTTCTTATAAAAATATTTAAAACATCATTTTTTTTATAAGTAATTTTTTTTATAAAAATTTAACTAAAATAATTTTTTATTCTTTTTTTTTTTGTAAACAAAATTAGAAAAAAAAAGATCAAAATCATTTTTATTTATTTATTTTAATTTTTCAAATATAAGGGTATTTTTGTCATTTCATAAAAAAACTTTAAAAAAATTAAAAAAAATTAACGGAAAATGGTAAAGTGTAACTTTTTGATACTTAAGGCACCTCTCAGATTGATTTTATACTTAAGGAGGTTCATGTGAGACTCGCGTATAGTTAAGGGAGGTTATCTAGAATTTTCCCTAAAAAGTTTAATCATTAGTTCGGGCTCACATTTGAATGGAATATTTATATTATGAATTATCAAGATTCTAAAAAAGGCTAGGCGCTAGTCGAGCGGACAGAACCCCGAGAGGATTAATCAGAGATTAATCGGGATTAATTGGATTTGTATTTTTTTTAATTTATTTTTAATACAAATGAATTATACTATATCAAAAAAAATTATATATAAAAAATGGGTAATTACACATAAGTACACCCAACTATACGTCATTCTCACATAAGTACATTCAAATATCAAATCAAAGATTATGAATGATTTTTTATTTGATATACTACAATCCCGAAACGAAACTTGTATGAGAGAGTTATGTCATTTGAAAGTTTATTTTATTATTTAATAATTAATCATTACAAAAAAATATGAATAATTAAATTAAAAGTAATAACTAATAATGTAAATCAATAATAAATAATAATACATAACCAAAAACGTTTTTCTTCAAAGTAGTAGATCTTCTAACCCTCTTCGATTTGATATATCGTGAGTCCGAAACAGAGCTCGTATAAGAGAATTATGTCACTAAGAAGTTTTAAGATATTATTAATGATTAATTAATTATATTAATAACAACCAGAGAGTTGAACCAAGACATCTTTTTATATTTTATTTATTAAATAAATATAAACTAATTTTGAATTTGAACAGGTCTGACCGGCTTGATTTTAAATCATAACTATTGAGCGTTTTTTGGTTTTTTTACCTCAAAATTCTGTTAGATTTAACCTTATTAGAGCTAAGTGAGACAAAATGTAATTTAGGTGACTGCAAAATCGAGTTTTATATTTGGGTGTACTTATGTGAGAATGACGTATAGTTGAGTGTACTTATGTGTAATTACCCGTAAAAAAATCAACCACAATCTTTCTGGAACAATCTAAAATAATGATAAGTGACCACAACAACTTGAAGGATAAAAATTCCAAAATTAACAACCTAAAAAAACTTAATTTTCATCACATAATTGTTCAAACAATTTTCAAGGTGAAAAATTGAAAATAAACCCTAAGCTCCCACAAAGTGAATAAAAAAATCAACCCTTAACTCAAACAAAATGAATAAACAAATACAAATCACTCGTTACAAACATGAAGTGAAGTCCAAAGTACAAGAGTTCTGACTTCGATTGATTTGCAAAAGAGGTGCAGCGGGCGACAGAAATTCGTCGGAGGCGAAGAGGTTTAGGGCGTAAGGGTTTAAGGCGAGATAAGGAAACGAAGCGACTCAGTCCAATTTCTTATTCTTAACGTTTTAAGTTTTAATTGATTTTAAAAATAAAAAAAAATTCTGGTCCGCATGGGCCACTTGATTGGCCGCTTGACCGCCTAGGCATCCACCTGGGCGCCTGGTCCCCTTGAACGGCCGCTTGGACCGCCTGATGAATCAAAACGTTCGCCGCCTTTCAATTAGCTTAAAATGAGGCGGTGAGGTGAAAAACAACGCCTAAGCGGCCTTGGCGGCCGTTTTTAGAACAATGTTAATTATAGAGGAAATAATAAGGATGAATTACTCGATTTGCTTTTGCACTTTTAAACTTTTAAAGAGAAGATTTAGAGCATATTATTTTTCAAGTATCAACACACAAAAATAAAGAAATGTTTAATTTTTTGAATTGTGCATTGAAATAGAAATTATTAATCACTATCAATGGACTTTATTACTAACATCGCACGGAAAGATGATTTAGATCTCTCACTTTATTTGAAATGTTTCTTCGGTATTTCAATTGAAGTTGAAGCGGAAGTTTTCCATTACATATATTTTAAAGTGTATTATTAGTATTGTTCAACTAGTTTTAGTTTTTTCTTAAAAAAAATTAAGTAGTTTTTTTATCAACAAATTATATCAAGATTTGGGTTCGACTATGCTACGATGAAGCAAGACAACACCAAATTTAATATTGGTAAACAATTAAGGGAGCTTAATCGGGTACAAATGTTCTATTCGTGTACAAATATAAGAATAATTTTCAACCACTCGATAAAAAAATAAATGGTGTAGATTTGTGCTGACTCATCTAATGACATTAGTTGTAAATATTTATAACTTGCATTTTCTTTTTGTCATTTAACACTAATGACAAGGGTAAATTAGCATTTTACACTATTTTCTTTTAATGAATTATTTCGTATTTAACACCAATAATTACTTCCACAGTTATGAAATCTTTCATTCCACGATTAATAAATATTTTTTCGTTGTTGACCCATAAAACATTTATGTTTTGAATATTAGTGTCTTACCATTGTTCCATTGCATTTATGTGTTTCCATTGTTCCATGAACAATATATTTATTTCAATTGTTCAATTTCTAATATCTTATGATTTCGTTATATCATTGCAGTGTCATATGTATCTATTGTTACATGAACAATACATTTATTTCCATTGTTCCATTGCTAATGTCATATGTTTTCATTATTTTATACAGGTTATTTGTATTACCTATTTTATGCCAATGTCCATTGTTTCATGTGTGTATAACCCCACCTTATTCATCTCGGTCACATCCATCATAGAACCAATATAACCAGTATCATCTGAAGGAACCATGGAGGCAATATCATTCGATGGAACCATGAAACTAATATCCGTTGGAATCAGATATCCAATATCACATGTTGCAGCAACGACATGAAATAATATTGATTTGAGAAAATAAAAAAAGAGGTTTTTACCTTTAGGCAGCTTCGAGAGTCATGGCCGAAGGCGCGGGGGAAGGAACCGCGGAGGCTACAAGCGGAGGCGTGGAGGGAAGAACTGCGGAGGCCATAGGCGGCGGCGCGGCATGACTTCAATCCGTAGATGGCATGCGGGGAAACTTTAATCCGGAGGGCGGCGGCGCGACATAACTTCGATCCGAAGAATTGATGATGGGGTCGAGAGTTTAAAGCGTGAAGAAGAGGAGAGTAGAAAATTATGTTTTAAATTGATGAACCATAAATTCAAATGACATATATGTTTCATGTTTACAAATTTATCCTTTTGGTACTTTGATACTGCATAATTGGAAACATTGGTATTAACAACGATTTAGATCAGTTATAACAGTTGACGATGTCACAATGCGATACAATAAGAAGGGGACGCACCGGAGCGCACGTTAGCAGGAGGATCTTGACTCTAGCATGGAGCAAGAAGCTTACTGAAACCACAGATCACAAGTCCTCCCCTACACACTCTACACATCTCTCTCTCTGCAATCCAAACAATTTTCGTTCGATTCATTTCTGCGAGATCGAAGCTACAATGGATCTTTGATTCTTCCAAAACGAGGACCATAAATCTTCCAGCAATGGCGAGATTTTCCTGCGATTTCAGAATCCTCCTACTCCTCGCTGCAGGAGCTTTTGTCTACATCCAGGTCCGCCTCAATTGCCATCCTCCACTCCTTAAACCCTAATTTCACACTTTATGTACTGAGTTTACTTCAAATTCACACCAAATTTATGATTCGTGTCGCTAATGCTCTGTAAGCAACGTTTGTGCACTGTTCAAATTCGTAATCTATGCGTCCGATTCAGTATCCTTCTGTTGTTGTTTTCAGATGCGCCTTTTTCAAACACAATCACAGTACGCCGATCACCTTGCTGCAGCAGTACGTTCTAGTCTATGGCATTTTATTTCTGCATTCACTATACTGTTTGTCTGGTTGATTGTTTGAAATGCAAGTCGCAACTTGAATTTTTGTTAGTTATATCATAAAAGGACCTGTTAGATGCCTTTTTCTTGAAAACTTCACTCTTGTAGTGTTTGTGTTCATTTGATTTGTACTAGTAGAACTTGTATTTGATATTTCTCATAATCTAGAATGTGCATATAAGAAAAGGAACTTGTATATGGTATATACTATGTACATACATGGAGTTATCTGTTAAAATAAATTGAATATTTCATATATGCTGATGGAGTTTCAGATTCTGTAATTAGTTATTTAAGAATCAATATCACGATTATTCAATAGAATTTATTTACCGATAGTAGGTAACCTATGATGAGCACAATAAACCTTCTAATTCTATGTGTTTGCATATTAGTCTAACTAACTTTCAGATGAATAAAGGAGGGAGGGAAAAAAGTTTCTTTGGTACTCCAGACGCTAGTCTTGGGCGTGCATACTGGTCAACAGTAGCTCTAGTGTTATTCGTAGGATATATCTTTTTCATTAGTTTGTTTTGAGACTTGGCACAAACAATATTTGTACTCTAGCTTTGTAAGTATTGTTATATCCTCCTGCACTCTGAGATCAATATTGTTATTTCAATGATTGTACCTATATTCCATCTTCTATTTCCAGTGTTTTTTGCCTCATTTTAGTTGCCATATTACAGTTGTACCTGCATTAACTTTTATCAGGTGGAATCAGAGAATCATTGTACTAGTCAAATGCGCTTGCTAATTGATCAAATAAGCATGCAACAGGGACGAATTGTGGCCTTAGAAGGTGTGATATTATATTTTTTGTGCCATTTTATTTTTCATTTTTATTTTCATGGACTCATTTTGGAGCACTTTCTTTGAATGAACTTATATCAGGAGTGTTTCTAAATCTGTATTGAATATCATATTCGTGTATTTGTCACTTGAAACTGATTTACTCAAATAGATGTCGATTAATCATCACTGTTATATTTTTGCGAATTGCTCTTTCTTCAAATAATTTTCCAAATTTACTCCTACCTGCATGCATGATTATTTCTAAGCTTTATAGCGTTTTCTCCATGAGCAAGCATTTTAACCTTATCAAGAGGCATGCTTAAGTATGTAAACTGATTTAATTTCCCGTCTTCATAAAGCATGCTCTTATGTAAATCAGATAGGGTGGACCTTTTTTGAAAATTTGCAGTCCCTTTAATATTAATTTAAAATGATTTTAAAGTGGAGAAACTGGATGTTCACTAAAAACTGCAATCTTTCAGATTCTGAAATCATGAGATCATGGGTCATTCATGGTTTGAATTTGGAATTTTATTAAGGATCTGAAACGATCAAATACGATACACATAAGAGATATGTGTTGGTGAAAAATTCAAGCATTAGCATTGTTTTCAAATTGGGTTCTCTGTTCATCTGCTTTAAGTTCAAGTATTGCTTGAATCCCTGTGGATACCAAACAATCTTATTTGAGAACTTGCCAGAAGTTATCACAAGAGTTTAAGGTGTACTTGAACATTCAAATGCCGCTCTAACTGTTATAAGCTAAGGACAAAGAACCTTTTCCATTTTCAGTGGAGCTTCTCCTCTTTTTTTGGAAAGAGTTTTCTCTATGGATCTCGTTTTATTTATGTGATTGCTGAAAATCCTCATATGTTAGTATAATATGTAACTCTTGATTGTTCAGAAACAGCAATTGAGATCTATTGGTTGTTAGGCCTTTAACTGAATTGTGGTTCAATTTCAGAGGAGGGGAAGCGCCAAAGTTTAGAGTGTGGAGAACTAAAATCTCTTGTTCAAGATCTTGAAAGTATGTTTCTGTCAATTTCACAGTTCCATTAATTTGGCTATTAAGAGATTCTTTTTACTGCTTTCATATTCATTGCTGCCTGTAAGCTTCTTCTAGTATTGTGATTACCTTACTGTCAATTGGTTCTTCTGATAGATTGATTATTAAACTGTTTTATGGAAGCTAAAACAAAAAAGTTGTATGCATGTTATAATGTCCTATATTTTCCCCTTAACATCTTCGATAATATCCAAATGCTTTTAGCTTTTCCCAATAGTACACTTGCAAGTTTTATGCAATCTTAGATATATCACTTTGTAGAATTTCTTAGATTTTTTGAACTGATCACCATTCAAAGTGTACATATTTGAATATTTGGCTCTGGATGTGATCACTATGATTTACTCTAGAAAGGCATCTCTCAGAGATATTAGAAACATGTTGTGTTGGTGATGGATAGAGGAAGTAATCCTATTGATGACGTTCCGACCTTTAAACGGTGATCTATTCTTGAGTCTGATGCTTTTCGATGCACAGTTGGTGTGAGTCTGATAAATGTTCCCAATAAAACATCTTTTAGATGTGTCACTTCCTAGATTTTCTTTACCTTGTCTGTACTGCCATGTTGCATATGCAGAGCCAATGATGATGATAGTTTATCCATGCAGTAATCATGATCATTATAAATATAGTTAAGAGTAAAAGTTTCGTTGTCATTAAAGGGGTAATTAATAGTGTGATACTATCATCCAGTCTTCCTGTTTGACTAAAAGAAAAAGGAATGAGCTATACAAAATTTTTATCCATTTCAGAGTATCATTTCATACTCAAGTTTATTCATTGTGCTTGTTATATCATCTACCATACTGCACTCTTATTTTCTTTGGATATCATGAAGCTCTGCTTTGACTTGCCTTTGTTTACATTTTGCAGGGAAGGGCCTGCAAAGACTGATTAACAAAGTTCAGGTTCTTATGCTGTGGATCTCTTAATACAAATTGGCCCCGTCAGTAGGAAGCATTTAAATTTAACCATCCTAACCGTCCTGTATTCTAAATTTATTAGATCCCAGTTGCTGCAGTTGTTATCATGGCATGCAATCGTGCTGATTATTTGGAAAGGACCATCAAGTCTGTCTTGAAGTATGTTGTATGCCTTTAGATTAAGGTTTCATAATTTATTGCTTTTTAAGTTTTACTCAGTAGTATAAAATTAAAAATGCATAACACATCGTTTGTGACTCAATATCTGTATTTTCCAGATATCAAAGCTCTGTTGCTTCAAAGTATCCACTTTTTATATCTCAGGTACTTGCACTATGTAGGATTTTTATTTGGAAAACATACTAAGTTTCTCTTGATACTATACTCAAATATTATCATATTTTCCATGAATTTAGAGGGTGGAAGTTAGCAATATATAGTTATTTTCTTTCTCAGGATGGATCAAATTCAGATGTCAAAAAGATGGCTCTTAGCTATGACAATGTCACATACATGCAGGTAAAATTTGGTATGGACAAATCTTCACATGTAGCATGTTTATCTAATTAGTATAAATTAGTTCAATTTGTTACACTTGTTTGTTGTTGGTATGCCTTCGCTGTTTTGGCTTAATGAAACATATTGAGATCAAAATGGATATCCAGAAAATACAAGTAAATTTCTCTTTCTTTCTTTCTTTCTTTCTTTCTTTCTTTCTTTAATTAGATGTTAAATATGTTATGCCATTTTAACGTAGTATTAGCACTAGGAGAGAAATAGTCTGCCTCATTATTACTTATTTCTGATTTGATATGCTTCCCACATGTATGGATTTGAAAGACATTAGACCTACTTGATGCCTTATGATGATGCATGACAGCCATTCTATTCTATGTAGGATTTATTTATATGTAATGCTGGAATTGAGAATAGAAGATTGTTGTAGATGATTGTTTTGGAATACTTTGATAAAGTTCTATATAACTTGTATATCTCTCAGCAGTAGTTGCCTAGTTGGTGACTCGAGCATGTCCCATGTGAATTCATGTCCCATTGGTGTGTCCACCAAAATTAGGCCCTTTGTTAGTGTGCCAGTACTTCCCAGGTTACTACTGGCAGAGGATCATCAAATTGTACTAATTAGTACTTGTTGCTTGTCAACTAAATTTGGTATGATGTTATGTGCTTGTGGTTGCTAAGAACAAACTGTTTTGACAAGAATTCAGTTCATATGACTCCATACTACAACTTTATATATTTGGGCATGTTAGTCATGTCTTAAATTCTCTGGTATTTGCTATTTGGTACATGTATTCTATAGCAAACATAACTTGAGATTATGGGCTATTAGTACCTTCAGTTTAAGAATGCTATAGTGCATCCCCGCCCCCAGTCTTGTCCCGGACCCAAACTTAAACAATTGACCTGAGTTTGTTGCAGCACTTGGATTTCGATAAGGTGCAAACTGAGAGGCCTGGAGAGGTTATTGCTTACTATAAGATTGCAGGTAAGGATAGTTTCCTCTGGTTATTATTCTCTGAACTGAACTAAATTTCACTAGTTGCCAATAAAACATTTACTTTTCGTAGGTCATTACAAATGGGCATTGGATGAATTATTCTTCAAGCATAATTTCAGTCGGGTAATCATACTTGAAGGTGCAAAGCTTGAAATTATGTTGCAACTTTTTTATCGTACATCTTCTTAATTTGATTCAATGCAAATGACATTAAAATCTTCCTTCGATTGTAGATGATATGGAAATCGCACCAGACTTTTTTAACTACTTTGAGGCTGCCGCTGATCTTCTTGACAAAGATAAGTAGGTTTCCTGGATGAACGATCATTTATATTACTTCATTCTGCGAATATTATAGCTAAGCATTCCACATTATGATTCTATTACGGTGCTTTCTTGTCTGAAACCTTGATAGGTCTATTCTGGCGGTTTCTTCATGGAATGACAATGGACAAAGGCAGTTTGTGCATGATCCTTGTAAGTTCTTAACAATTTAAAAACTTTAAGTTAAGTCATGCATCCTATGATTACAGCTATCTCTATGCAGTATGCATTTCCTTTCCATCAACCCATTACCAAATTCCAATAGTGTAATTTGATTTCTTCCTTTTCCAAGGAAGACATAAGTAAACTATTACCTTTTGAGTGAGACACGATGTTATACTGATAGTGACAGTCTGTTTGCTCCTTGAAGCTGTTGGTGCCTTCTATTAGGTCCCGTAATGAGCATACATCTGAGTTCTGGCCTCTCTTTTTTTGGGAAAATTCCACATACCTCCCTTGAACTTTCCCACTTTCCCACTTAAATCCCCTGACTTTTAAAGTCGTTTTGTAAAACCCCTGAACTTACCTAAAATTTCACTTCACCTCATTATGTTAACTTTTTTGGAAATGACGAAAATACCCGTCTTTAAAAATATATATACTTTAAACTTTTTTTAAAAAAAAATATCAGAAAACTGATTTTAGTATTAAATAATATTTTAATTTTCTTAAAAAAATTATTAAAAATAAAAAAGCGATGTTTAAAACCGTTTTCATTTTTAATATATATATATAATACTAAAATCATTTTTTATTACTTATTTTATAAAAAAAGGTTAAAAATATTTTTAAATGTAAGGGTATTTTCGTCATTTCCGAAAAAAAGTTAATATAATTTTCAAAAAAGTTAACGTAGTGGGGTGAAGTGAAACGTTAGGTAAGTTCAGGGGGTTTACAAAACTTTAAAAGCTTAGAGATTTAAGTGAAAAAGTGGGAAAGTTCAGGGGAGTTATGTGGAGTTTTCCCTTCTTTTTTTTCTTTGCTTATTGACTAAACATGCTTTTGGGAACCTCCCTTTTCCCCATAAAAATGTCATTGGACTTTTCAATTGCTTTGTATAATTGACTTGAAGCACACACACTGCGAGGTGACCAACTAATTCTGAAGGTATCCAATAAGTATATTTCTGATTTCTCTTTTATTCATTATTATATGTAGATACCCTATATCGCTCAGATTTCTTCCCTGGGCTTGGATGGATGCTGACTAGAAATATATGGGATGAACTATCCCCAAAGTGGCCAAAAGCATATCCTTGTACCTTTTTTTCTTTATACCTTGAACATCAGAACTTTCAATATGATATTTATAGACATTACCCTTGACAAGATTTCACTTACTGGGATGACTGGTTGAGGTTAAATGAGAACCGCAAAGATCGTCAGGTTATACGCCCAGAAGTCTGCAGAACATACAACTTTGGTGAGCATGTAAGTACATCTTTCTCAGCATTCATATATTTTATGATCTCTAAATTAATACTCTGTTCAGCTCGTATACTAAATATATTGATTCCTTTTGGGAAAAGAACACTTTTGTGCACCTGAATATACACTTTTGTCACTTTCATACCCTACATTTTTTTCTTCTTTTTTTCAGTACCCTAAATTACGTTTCGGGACACTTTACTCCCAAAATACTAAAAATACCGAAACTATCTTTGAAATTGAACCAAAATTAAATCTGGTATAATCTAGTCCAATTTCAATTGTGTAAAAAAACGAAATTACCCTAAACTATTCATCAAATTTTCAATTGAATGTCTCTCTCCACATCCTCTTCTCCTCCTCTGCCGCCGCCCCCTCCTATTCCTCACCCTCGCCTCCGTCCTCTCCTTCGTCACCGCCAACAACCAATTCGATTCCGTCGAACACCAGAGAGGGCAACGGCCCGGAGAAGTGGCTGCGCTCCGCCGAGAAGGAGAGAATGGGCAGTGCAGAAAGCTCCTCCGGTAAGGAGCCAGAGAGCGAATTGAAGGAAATGGACAGAGACTTCAAGCTCCGGAGAGGGAGTTGTTGGAGAGGTCGAGAGAGGTGAGGGAGATGAGGTGACATCGACTCCAACAACCACCGCAAACCCTAACCCTAATTGGGTCTCGACGAAATCGAAGTGGTTGTTGGCGGTGGCGAGGGTGAAAAAGAGGAGGGGGCGGCGGAGGAGGTGGAGAGGAGGGAGGTGGAGATATATCATTCGAGATATATCATTCGAGAGGAGGGAGGTGTAATAATTGCTGTTGATATATTCCCGAGTCTTAATGATTTTATTTTTCCACAGGGATCTAGTTTGGGACAGTTCTTTAAACAATATCTTGAACCTATTAAGCTGAATGATGTGGAGGTACTAACTAAAAAATTTCCCTTTTAGCTTTTTCACTGTCTTTCTGCATAGTGCTTAGTTCATTGATATGGATTTTGCTGTTCCTTTTCTTCACAAAAGGTTGATTGGAAGTCAATGGATCTGAACTACCTGACGGAGGTAATTCACATGCTCCTGCTCGGAGCTTCTTTTTTGCCTATGAATTTATTTGAAATAAATGCAGATATATTCTCTACATTCTCAGTTGGTCACTTTTCCTTTTATATTGTTCAGGATAAATATGTGAAGCAGTTTGCGAACATAGTGAAAAAAGCTACACCTATCTCAGCAATTGATGTGGCTTTGAAAGCAAATAATATAGAAAATGATGTGCGAATTCAGTACAAAGATCAGCCGGATTTTGAGCTTATCGCACACCAGTTTGGCATTTTTGATGAATGGAAGGTAGCTTGGCTTTCCATATATACATAGGAATGAGATGCCAAATCTTGTATGATTCTTATGGCGTGATATTTGCTAAATTCCTTCATCAATAGTTGAAATATGGATTTCAGATATCTTTGGTGATTAAAAGGCTTGGAACCAAAGATTTCGTGTTATATATTGAAAATAATCCTCACTTTTCATATTAGTAAGTTACGCTTGAGAGCTATAAGCATTAACTTTGAGATAAACTGTCAGTAAAAACAAACTATGAGTCATGCTTAGCTATAATTTGTTGTTACAAATAAGCTTGTGATTTCATCATCAGAAGAGCTTTTCCTTTCCAGAGTTTCTTAAAACACTTGCCTGTTTCATGTTATTGATTGTTCCTTATCTGACAGGATGGCATACCAAGGACATCATATAAGGGAGTAGTGGTTTTCCGATACCGAAAGCCAAGACGTGTATTCCTCGTGGGTCCGGATTCTCTTAAGCAGCTTGGAATCGAACACGTTTTGTAGGAGATGAGGTTTGTTATTCAAAATATAGATATAGGAGTGACAAGTCTTAAGAACACTTATATGTTGTATTCTGAAATTGACAGATTTTGACAAGTGTGATGATAGATGAAAATGGCTGTGCTTTGGGGCCAATGATTTAACAACTGATATTGAGTGGTTGATAGAGGGGCTGATCGGGCTTGTTCCAGTTTACGTTTATCAACCATAACGAGCACTCGCCTATATTACTCATGTAACACCAAACAAATACCCCATGATGTAACACTATCATCATAGGTAAATTTTATGCTTTTTTATGGGGCTTGTACCACCAAATTTGCTTATCTGGCTTTTTTTTATCAGCGAAAAAGAGAGATTTTATTTTATCAGCGAAAAAGAGAGATTTTATTGATGGAACTAACTGAAACTTCCAAATGGGAAGCAAAAGAAAGTCAAATATATTAACAAAAAAGAAAAGAAAATGACAAATATGAGAGAAAAGAAATACGAATAAGAAAGGAAGAAAGAAAAAGAAAGCCTAGGCGAGCTCATGAAGCCCTGTTTTTGGCCTCTACATCTTCGAAAACGGTAAGTACTTGAGTTTCAGGTATGCTCCACGTGATGCCCATAAATTTGCAAATATCCAAGGTTCGAGAAGCACGAGCCCGATTTTCGGTGATGTCTTGGTGGTTTGAACTGATGGGTTCAGGGGATCTCTATCTTCTACATCTCCGAGATCGAGAGCGAGCCTTTTTCAATCTGCCATTCGATTTTTTGATCATGGTTGTCAAAGGAATATCAAGCTCAATAGTTCCCGAAGAATTATCACTCAAAACACAATTGGATTGAAATCCATCTTGGGCTGGAGGAGAAGAGTCTGCCAAATTATCTAAATTGGGATTGGGCCCAATAGATGATGGTAGGCCCAAAATAAGAGGTGGCCCATCCGGCTCACCTAAGGAAGGTAATTGAAACGATGCTTTATTAATTACTCTCGCGGATGGAAAAGTCGTACACTGACCGACAAGAGAGGGTGTAAAGAAGGCTTGAAGCGTCAATTTCTTGAATTAGAATGGGAAATTTTTTTTCAAACATCGAGTCTTCGCCTTGATGTTGATAGCAACCGAATTTTTTTAGTGGAGGAGAATTAAGCCTCTATCAAGAGGAGACCACAGAATAACAACTTGGATGGATTAAGATGACGTCCTCGGTGATAGAACCAACATTCCAGAGTGATTCGATCGACCAACAAGTCGGGGGAAGGCCAACTATAGAGACCCACTTAAAGATCTCACTCTCATTGAGGAGATGAGTGGATGGATGGAAGGAGAAAAACCATCGGGAAAGGTTGGCCCAACCATCTTGTTCCGCTTCACGAAAAGCATCCTTAGACATGTAAGTGACCAGGAAAACTCTGCTTCACAAGAACTTAACTGAGATGCCCAAGAGGTTGTCTTCCTCGAATTGACTTTGAATCAGATCCACCGATATGTTGGAGTGAGCGGTGGCAATGATACTGGTTTCGAGAGATTTGGTAACCAAAAAATTTGGTTTTCTTGTGCAGATAGGCACGTCGCGACCATCAGTCTTCGGAGACGAGTTGATGCCGGTGACATCATCCTTGTATGAGCAGGTAGAGTGGCGGAGGGTGGTGGCAAGGGAGACGGTAGGGGGCACTAGCGAGCCACGAGTAAGAGCAACAATGATTCGACCATTGTCAAACTGAAGACCATTGAGGGAGGAAATAGCCTTGGCTGCGTCTCCTGAATTCTTGAAGAGGGAAAATCCAAATAGTTTCTCGGATTTGCAAGGAGTTTTCGGTAAGTGAATAGAAATAACCTCCCCGAAATCGAAGAGGAGGTTAAGAAGCCATGATTTTTTGTCTCTTGGTGGGAGGTTAAAAATGAGGATGGTGGAGGGAAAGGGAGGGATTCGTGGGTGAGGGTCGGGAGGTTTTTCCATCTGGCTTTTTAGAGCATCTCTAATGTGACTCCCTACAATAGTTAAAAAGTTATTGTAGGGAGTGAAAATGTGACTTCCTACAATAGGAAGCTTCTCACATTTCTTTTCTCTCTCATTATATGTAAGGAGATAGTGAAAATGTGGGGAGTTCCCCACGTTCTCTTTCATATTGCTTTTTTATTTTTTATTATACTTTAACTTACTCTACTCTATCTCCTACCAACTTTTTATTATTAAAAACTAAAAAATATTGTTAAATTAATATATGTAGCTTTAATGTAGAGAGCATGATTGAAGTTAAACATGAAAAAGTTTCTCTACATCCTAATTCTAATGTAAATCACTCCGTGTATTATTTTAAGTATAGGGACCACTATTGAAGATGCTCTTAGTGATGTTATCTTTCGGTGAACTTGAAATTAATATTTGAAGCATGCATATTCAAGATGCATAGAATATGTTTCATTTCATTACGCCTAACTATGGTGAAATGACACTTTCATACCCTAACTATAAACTTCTTTTTTTTAGTACCCTGACAATGTTTTTGTGACAACCTAGCTCTAAAATGTCTAAAATGCACAAAATGCCATTGGTTTAAGAAACCAAAATCAAATTGGTTTAAAACCTAGAATTAAACTGGTTCAACCTCAATTGAACCGGTTCTTCTTCTTCTTCAACGAACAGGAGCGTCAGGTGAGCACCTCCCTGACTGTCACCGCCAGGCGAGCACCTCCCTGACTGTCACCTCCCTGATTGGCGAGCACCTCCGTGTCGGCGGCTCACGGTAGCGTCCCTGCGCCGGAGGGGTTGAGGTTAGTGGGGTTCAGCAGGTTCGTGCGCACCAACCCCTGGTCGGACCGGTTCCAGGTCCGCCGATTCCACCACGTCGAGTTCTGGTGCGGCGACGCCACCAACACGGCGCGACGGTTCTCCTGGGGCCTCGGCATGCCGATCGCCGCCAAGTCCGACCTCTCCACCGGAAACACTGTCCACGCCTCCTACCTCCTCCTCTCCGGCGACCTCAGCTTCCTCTTCTCCGCCCCCTACTCCGCCAATATCTCCGGTGGCTCCGCCGCGATCCCGACCTTCGACGCCGCCGCCTGCAGAGCCTTCTCCGCCGTCCACAGGTTAGGCGTCCGCGCCGTCGCTCTCGAGGTCGACGACGCCAGGGAGGCCTACGAGACCAGTGTCGCTCACGGCGCCAGATCCGCGTCGCCGCCGATCGATATCGGCGGCGACGGCGGGGCCACGATCGCGGAGGTGGAGCTCTACGGCGACGTCGTTTTGAGGTACGTCAGATTCTAGAACCATCAAAACCCTAGATCTGGAGAAGAAAAAACCCCCAAATTGGTGTTTCCTCCCCAGATTCGAGCTGGTCGAGTCGGCCCCGGACGATTTCGGGATCAGGAGGCTGGACCACGCCGTCGGGAACGTGTCGGAGCTGGCTCGCCAAGCTCGCCTGGCGTGCTCGGTGTATGTGACACGACCCAAGCCGAGCCCACCTCCGCCGTCGAGGCCACCTGCGGCGAAGCTCGAGAGAAACCCAGATCCGCCGTCAAGGAGGTGCTCTCCAAGCTCGCCGAGCGCGTGGGCGTCACGCTCCTGTTCGTTGAAGAAGAAGAAGAAACGGTTCAATTGAGGTTGAACCGGTTTAATTCTAGGTTTTAAACCAAATTGAACCAATTTGATTTTGGTTTCTTAAACCAAGGGCATTTTGGGCATTTTAGACATTTTAGAGCTAGGTTGTCACAAAAACATTGTCAGGGTACTAAAAAAAAGAAGTTTATAGTTAGGGTATGAAAGTGTCATTTCACCATAATTAGGTGTAACAAACTGTCATTATCCCTTACATCAACTCCAACATGTTTCCTATTTTTGGGGCATCGTAGCAATGTCCCCGTAATTATAAGTTTTTTTAAGGAAAACAAATCTTATTTATTAAATAACAACTAACCCAATATCAAGCCGGACAGCTGAAGCTATAGATGATGGGACAGTCCTCTCATCATAATCTCATATACTGTTGATTAAAGCAAACTTGGTCAATTCGTGGATCACTTTATTACAGGAACGACGAGCAAAATATAAGAAAAAATTTAATCCACGAGCTAAGAGAATGTGCCTACAGTCGTAGATAATGCGTACGAACGTATTCTTCTTTTCTACTTCTATTTAACAAATAAATAAATTTTAAATTTTAAAACTATTTAATATTAAAATATTAGAGAAAAGACATATAAGTATGCCTAAATGATATGTTTTATAACATTATTAAACACAAGTTTACACTTGTCTTTTCCGCACACTTAGTTTGTACATTTTCCTCACTGTCTATCAATGGTGTTGAAATAATTAATTTTTAAATTTTTTTTTAAATAACAAAAATATCCAAAGTGTTAAACTCACTACTCACTTTTTTTCTCTGTCCTTCAATATACTTGACCCTTGTCTCTCTCCGTTAGTAGAGAACACATCAATCAAACAAAATTACAACAAATATTCATGGTTTCGGAGGCAATCAAATCCAATTCCTTGAATTTTTTTGGAAACCTATGAAAAGCTTTACTTTCGTCTTTGTTAAACATTATACCCTCGCTTTGCTCAACATTACTCTTAAAAAAAATTTTCTCTCCATTTTCATGTTTTTGTTATTGACGATTTTAATTTTTATGCCTTTTAAAAGGGATTTAATGCTTCCATTGTTTTAGCTCATAATATAATGAATATATAATGTGTCTGGATTTACTAAAAATACCAATCACTGTTGGTATTTTACATTTTTTGTTTTTCTATTAGGTTGATATTTGGTTATAAATTTAATATAAATATGTTGAAAATTAAATTTTGGACACTTTAACTTTTAAATCGTTAAAAATGTAGTTTTGTAGCCAAATACATGATAAAAAATAGGGTTAATTACAATTTGCCCATACTATACTGGCGTGTTTTACACTTTACCCCGTTATAATAAAAAGTTCAAAATAAGATACGCTAATTACATTTTTTTACAAAATTAACGATTCCGTCCAAATTTGAACAGAATTTTTGTTTTAAAATGTAAAAAGTCTAAAATACCCTTGACTATTCATCAAATTTTCAAATAGATGTCCTCCTTCCTAATTATTCATTTTCTAATTTTTTTTGTCTCAACTCTTTGATTTTTGTGTATATCCACCAGAATCAACAACAAAATCTCAACATGTTCCCCAAACTAATCAAATCAGAAGCAAGACAGCTCATGAACAACTCATCAATCACTCACAACACCAAAACATGAAACCCAGATGTGAAAACAACCAGATTCATTTCAAAACATATAATTCACAAAAAGAGTAACAAAAAAAAATACAAGATTTGATTCACTGAATCATCAATTACAAACAACAAAAATAATTCCTCATCTCCGGCAATCTAATCCAATCCAAGCATGCACATAGAAAACCAAACAAATCCACACAAAATTAGCCATCACCCACCACGATCTACACCAGAACAAATCGACCCAGATCAAGCAATCAGGAACACAACAGAACAAAAAGGGTTTTCAATTCTCTGAGTTTCCAAGCCCAAAAGTGAAGAAAATAGCCAGAGGCTTATTAGATCTTTGTCTTTTTATTTTCAGAGACTCAAACACTTATACCTGTTTCCAAGAAGAAGAATAAGAAGAAAAATTGATTTAAAGTTTTTATTTTACTTCCAATTTTAGACATATGGAAAACTGATTTGCAGGCTCCTCCGCTGAACCTCGAAGAGCCCCAAATCGATTTGCAGGCTTCTCGCTCCCCTCACCCATCTCCTTTCCCCACCAGTTCCACCCTCTCCTGGAGCCAAGATTCCTTCTCTGGCCACTTCTCCATGCCGGAGGCGAGGCCTGCTCCACCACCATTGCCGAAAACCCTATGACCGGAAAATCCCCAAATCAAGTCAAATCAACAAACTCATAAATCCTTAATCCATAAAAAACCAAATCAACAAAACCCCAAAATCATCGAAATCAAGCCCAAGAATTGTCGGCGACCATCTTCTCGCACACCTCCGGTTCGAAATCGTTCATCAAAATAACTCTATGGCTCCGTCCCCTTTCCAGCGATATTTGGGGTTTAGAGTTGCAGATTCGGCGAAATCTTCATGGCATCCTCCTCCTACCAGAACAGAATCTTGCAAAGGGCTTACTCGATGAAGATTTGGAAGATGGGGTGGTCGACAGAGTTGGTCCCGACGCGACCGTCGGCGGCGTTGGAGGACCGATATGGAGGAAGGGATATTTTCGGCCTTGCCGATGACGCCGGAGCCGAGCTCTGGCCCTCGGTGAGCTCGTCGTCACCCATGGTGAAAACCAAAGTGATGTCCAATGAGTTAGAACCATAGATGAAGAACCAGAGTTAAAAAAGTAAGGGTATTTTAGTCATTATGAAAATAATTAACAGCACAATCTGTTAAAATTGACAGAATTGAGCATTTTGTAAAAAAAATGTAATTAGCGTATCTTATTTTAAACTTTTTATTGTAGCTGGGGTAAAGTGTAAAACACGCCAGTATAGTATGGACAAACCGTAATTAACCCTAAAAATATGTATCTCAAGTGAAAACTGAAAAATGCACACGCGTGTAAGAGGTAAAAGAAGAAGTGCATCAGTTAGCTAAAGTGGTTGTATGATCCTGTTTTCAAAATGTTCAGCTACAATAAAAAAGAATAGAAAGTTAAAAATCCAGTGCACTCTAACCTATGCGTACCCAATTACAAGCAAATCTGAATCCATAAAATCAGCCAAAACCACGTCGTCAACTCCTTTAACCTCCCACTTACAAATGAGTTTTTGAGTTTTGAGTTTTAAGTTTTATAGACACGTATCTTTTGTTATACAACTCTGTTTTTAACAATTTTAAGATCAAAATGTCTGAAATTTGATTACCAACACATTCATATCAAATTTATAATCAAATTGTTGGGTCTGTGAAAACTTTTCTATTTATTTAGGGTAGCCACATCTTTCCTAATTGGGTTAGGAGAGTTAATCATGAAGACTTTTCTATTGTACAAGAATTTAAGATAAGTTTCTTAATATGCAAGAAATTAAGAAATTTAGGGCATTTCATATTTCCCTGGTCTTCCACTATAAATACATGTACTTGTAACCCCAAAATTAATTCATTAGTTGAGAGCAATAATAAGATAGTAGTGTGGCCGTGGACGTAGGCAAATTGTCGAACCACTTAAATTTTTGTGTTCTTATGTGATTATTTTTTTTATTTCTCTTGGTTACTTTTACTAAAGTATTGTTCCACGTTGTTTTATACCTCAATAACCGGTATCAAAACTAGGTTTGTGGCAAGTAGGAGCAATGGCAGAGGAAGAAAAAGTTCAAATCGACAAATTCGACGGTAGGAATTTTAGATTCTGGAAGATGTAAATAGAGGGCTATTTGTACCAGAAAAAGCTACATGAGCCTTTGTTAGAGACCAAACCGGAGAAGATAAGTCCGAGCGACTGGGCGGTGCTAGATCGACAGGCTTTGGGTGCGGTGAAATTGACATTGGCGAAGAATGTTGCATACAACGCCATGAAAGGGACAACTGCCTATGGACTCTTTAAAGCGCTATCAAATATGTATGAAAACCCGTCTGCATCAAACAAGATATATTTGATTCGTCAATTGCTTAATACGAAGATGAGGGAGCAAGCTAGTGTTACTAATCATGTGAACGAATTTAATACGATACTATCGAGGTTAGTGTCAGTGGATATTAAATTCGATGATGAGATGCAAGCCCTGTTGTTGCTATATTCGTTGTCTAAAAGTTGGTCAGGAATCGTTCCAACAGTTAGTAGCTCAACTGGAATTACTAAGCTATCGTTCAAAGGAGTAAGGGACTTGATTCTTGGGGAAGATACCTAGAGAAGGGATTGAGGAGAATTGTTGGGCTCTATGTTGAACGTGGAAGAGAGAGGTAGGATGTCTGAAAGGGTAAAGGGTAAGAGGCGAGAGAGATCGAAGTCCAGACAACGAGGAACTGACACGACTTGTTGGAATTGCCAACAAACTGGTCACTTCAAGTATCAGTGCCCAAACCCAAAGAAGGAAAGCGAACATGACAACTCAGTGAATGCAATAGAGGAATTCAAAGATGATGCTTTTATCGGTTGTATAGAGAGTCTGGTTGAATCATAGACAACAGATTCATATGCTTCTTTTCACACTACCCTTTGTATCGACGTGTTAGTAAACTTCAAACCTATGAAAGGTGTAGTTCATCTAGTGAATGATGAGACGGTGAAAATTGCGGGCATTGGAGATGTGAATCTCAAGACTCCCATCGGTAGTATTTGGACGTTAAAGGATGTCAGGTATATCCCCACCATAAAAATAATGTTGATCTCGATGAGTCAGTTATATAATATGAGATATAAGACAGCCTTTGGAGATGGACAATGGAAGGTATCAAGGGGGAATTTAGTTATTGCTCGTGGTTGGAAAAGAGGAACTTTGTACATGGCAGAGATGCCAATGGAGAGGGTTAATGCAATTACTGATGTGCCTGATCATTAAACTCTATGGCGCTAAAGACTTGGGCGTAAGAGGGAGAAAATAATGAAGGTGCTAGCTTGGAAAAGGAAGATTGCAGAACTGGAGAATGTGAAAGTTGGTTTATGTGGGCGTTATTTGTTGTTGACAAAGTGTAACGAGTCTTGTTGTCACAAATGACAGTTCAGATGGATGATTCATTTAAGTGAGAGTCAACCAAGAACAAAAGAAGAAATCTCTTGAGAATATAGACCTGGAATGCAAGTTGAAAAATAACTTGTATAGTTTGGAAAAAAAATCAGTTGAGTAAGAAGACCTAGTGTGCAAGCTGCGAAATAACTTGTATGGTCTGAAGAAATCAGTTGGGAAGAAAGACATGGTTTGCAAGCTGAGAAATAGCTTGAATGGTCTAATGAAAGCGCTAGGGGAGTGGTACTTGAAGAAAGTCCTTGGATCAAGGAATCGTGAAGATATATTGATCAAGGTGGCTACAACTGATAAGAGAGTCATTCGGTCAGAGAATCGTGCAGATAAATTGACCAAGGTGGTTACAACTAAGAAGTTGAAGCTCTACATAGCTTCAACTGGCCTTCACGGTTAGTGAAGAGAAGACGTCACACTACCTCTAGAGCTTATTGCGAAGATCGTTGGATGTGTTACTGGAGATACATGACTGAAAGTGAAGACGTGTGTGAACAGTTTCCAAGTGGGAGATTGTTGGGTTTGTGAAGACTTTCCTATTTATTTAGGGAAGTCACAACTTTTCTAATTGGGTTAGGAGAGTGAATTAGGAAGAATTTTCTATTGTGCAAGAATTTAGAATATGTTTCCTAATGTGCAAAAAATTAGGAAATTTAGGGTATTTCTATTTTCCCTAATTTTTATTTGTAAATACATGTACTTGTCACCTCAAAGTTAATTCATGAGTCAAGAGCAATAATAAAAGAGTAGTGTGGCTATAGATGTAGGCAAATTGTCAAACCAGGTAAATATTTATGTTCTTGTTTAATTGTTGTTTATTTCTTTGGTTGCTTTTGCTAAAGTATTACTCCACATTGTTACATACCTCAATACAAATATTAAACTAATGAAAAAGCATAAAATTGAGTGTTGCAAGTAGAAGTTGGGGCCGGGATAAGAGACAAATAGAGGTTAGGATTAAGTTAATGGAACACTAACTTAACTAAAACAAGTAACTACAAACCATATCATAAATTGAGTGATGTCGGAAAAGTGTTCAATGGCTTCCAAATATATAAAAAAGATGAAATATATATTTTAGGGATAATGACAATTAAATTTTCCTAAATATTCGAAAGTCTCACTTACATCACCCAAACTACAATGTTAATCGTGCAGTTCTTTAGGTTCACTAACGTCTCATTTAACCCCACGTTGTTAATTTTCTTGAAAAAACGAAATACCCCTATATTTAAAAATTATAAATATATATATTTACTTTTTTAAAACAACTTTTTATAGAATAAATAATATAAAAATGACTTTAATAATATACATTTTAAAACAATATTAAAAAGGAAAAACGGTTTTTAAACATCGTTTTTAATATTTTATACTAAAATCAGTTTTTATTATATATATTATAAAAAATTTATGTTTATAAAACGTTTAAAAACTATTTTTAAATACAGAATTATATTCGTCATTTCCAAAAACAGTTAACAGAACTTTCAAAAAAATTGACGGAGTGAGGTTAAGTGAGACGTTAGTGAGTCTAAAAGACCTCCCAGTTAGTATTTATAATTTCGGAGATGTAAGTTAGACTTTCGAATACCTAGAGAGATTTAAGTAATATTATTCCTATAGCTTATGTGCAAGGGTATCCTTTTGAAAATTTAAAAGATAAAAAGGAGCATTTTAGATTTATTAAAAAGAGGCAACTCTAAGAAAATTTGAGTACCTAGTCAAAACAAGTTTAAACTTAAATAATATTCGAAAATGTATTTTTTAATAAAGAAAACGTATTTTTAAAATGCACTAATATATTTTTCCCTAAAATATTAAAAGATGTATTATTTGTGTAAGATGGAGATGGCCTCAAATTTTTTATTATAATTGAGTAATAATTTTGAAATTTTAGTAATTTTGAATTGCAGTTGCTCGTTGTCGTGGATCCACAATGGGAAAAACGGGAGGAAAACACGTCTTCCTTTAGTAAATTGTTTTGCTTGCCACTAATTGTACCAATGATCTTCCCTATTAGTCCACAGTAAGACAAACAAACCCATTTTTTATTTAACTTATTAGATTTATAAAATTAATTCAATCTATTATTAAGCCTATTCTTAAGTATCTACAAAAATATTTAAATTCAGATAGCCAAAAAAACTAATTCAGTTAATTGCTTCCACTTCTTGAATTAGTGACTGTCACCGATGAAAGAGCAAACAAAGTGTCACATTCAAGAACAAAATATTCGAGTGCTCGCCATATATGTCCTCTTTCTGGTGGGACTGAGAAACCAACAACACTTCGGTAGGGACATAAATGTCATTATATACTGAATGGTTTTAACACACGCCCTTTCGCCTACTTCAATTCAAGTCGCATTGATGTCGACCCTCGTTTTGACATTTTTACCTTTAGAGATATTTTCAGGTGGGTATTTTTAGAATTGTTTGTTTTTCAGGTGGTACACTTAAGTTTTTTTTGGCAACGAGAGTACCTAAGATTTGCAAAATTTTCACTTTACACCTCTCCGTCCAATTCCGTTAATTTTTAACATTTTTACACCTGAAATGACTAAAGTACCCTAAAGGGTTAATTGAGTTATTAAACTTAGATTGAAAAGACTAAAATGCCCTCACATATACTTATGATTTTCAAACCTATGTTATTCATTCTTTTTCTTCACCATCTCTCTCTTCCCTCTCCCTCTCCCTCAATCCAATATCTCTTCTCACTCACCGCCTCAAGTTCAGTTCAGAATACATAGTTAATATTATAAATTTATAATTCATAGACAATGAATACTTTCTCCTAGCTTTTTTCTCAATCCAACTCATAAATGTGTGGTTGTCACCATTAAGAACATATTTGACTATATTGAAGACTAAACATACCATCAAACCAAGTCAAAATTGATTTCATAAACAATTCCTAAAAACTAGTTCACGAAGAAATTAGAAGTGGATTGATTTAGAAGAGGACGTAGAGAGGGTGAAGAGAAACTAAAGTTTGTTTCTAATACTAGTTTGAAAATTAGAAGAGAACGTACATGGCCGTTCCTAGAAAACCAGGGGCGTAAGGCAAGAATTTGAAACGAGGCCTTTCTTTGAAAAAAGATAATAACATACCACCATTCTTCTCGATTTGATTATCTTGTTCTTGTTCTTAATATAACTCCCAACAAGTCAAACAATATGAATCGGAAATCCACAAAAGAAAAAATATCAGTAAGAATTATACAAAAAGTAGAACAGTAAACAAAATAGACCAATCAATATACCAAGTTTTCAGTTGTCGGAGGCGGCGGAGGGAGGCTGATTGGGGAGGAGTGATCATCGGCTAGGGTTTCAGGTACTTTGAATTGGGTTTGTGTTGTTGTGTTTTTTGGAGATTTGTGATTTGTTTATATGTGGGCCTCTTAAAAAATAGAAACTTGAAATGAGTTTGTGTATGTGTGTTCATTTGGTGATTGGAGTGTAACAGGGTAAGTAACCTTAAAGTAATAGTTTTTGTTGTTGTGTTTTTTGGAGATATGTGATTGATTTTTATGTGGGTCTCTTGAAAAACAGAAACTTGAAATGAGTTTGTGTATGTGTGTTCATTTGGTAATTGGAGTGTAATAGTGTAAGTAACCTTGAAGTAATAGTTTTTGTTTATTGTGTATGTATTGAAGCAATATGTGGCTACCAAAGTTTAAAATTAGAAGATGACATAATGAGAGGGTGAAGAGAAAGAATGAATGACATAAGTTTGAAAATTAGAAGTATATGTGAGGACATTTTAGTCTTTTCATTTCAATTTTCATATCTCATTTAACCTTAAGGGTATTTTAGTCATTTCACATGTAAAAAATGTTAAATACTAACGGAATTGGACGGAGAGGTGCAAAGTGAAAATTTTGCAAATCTTAGGTACCCTCGTTGCCGAAGAAAATTCTAAGTGTACGCATCTGAAAAACAGACAATTTTAGGGGTAGTTACCTGAAAATAACTCTTACCTTTATTTGTTCGTTTTTGATCCACAGTAACCCAAAATACCGAGAGAGGCTTTCGGGCGCAGTGATCCCAAGTGTGATCTTCCTGATCAGTTGACAGAGTTTGAGCCACAGCTTTCTCATAAGAGATTGGGTTTCGGGTAAGTTAATTGGGTGGCGTGGGCTTTAGGTTTGGGCTTTGGAAGGGTTGGGTTTCGGACTTGTAAAGGCTAGTTAAGAACTCCGTTGTAGCTGCCGACCCATCAACCCTGACCCGGTCTTTGAGGACTATGTCAGGATGATGCTCCTCCAGGTCCTCGTCGGGATCATGAAGCGCCCTTATCCTCAACAACTCCATCGACGCCAACATCGTCGAGTCCTGCTATCTCGATGATTAAAATCTGGTGCAGAGCAAGTCTGGATCGAGGTACTGAGTTAATTGCGCGGTGCACATCTTTGAATTTTCATTAGTCTTCTCGAGGAGGCACTGGGCGGCGGCGCCGAGCGTCTTGTCGTCGAAGATGGTTAGTTTAAGAATCGAATGAAGGGCGATGATGGTGGGCGACGCCGCTGGTTTTCAGACTACCAACTCAACGAAATAAGTGCAAAGTTTAGTATGGTAACACGAAATTTCTCCTAATTTAAAATAATGAAAAATGATAAAAATTGTTATTTATTATAAAATTTTGTAAGTATATTTTGTTAGTAGTAAAAAGATAGCGTGAACTCCACTTTTTTGTACAAACTGTATGTAATTTTACAAAAATAATGAAATACTTCAGAAATTAAGAATTAAAATTCTTCAAAAATAATTTTTAACTTAAAATAATGGGATAATGACACTTTGATACACCTAACTATAGCGAAATGATACTTTCATACCCTAACTATTTTTTTTCTTTTTTAGTAACCTAACAATTTTTTTGTGACAACCTACCTCTAAAATGTCTAAAATACCTAAACTACCCTTGGTGTAAGAAACTATAAATTGAATTGGTTCAATTTTTTTTATCTCTAGTTCAATTTGATTTGTACTTAATGCAAATACAATTATGCCCGAAAATATAAAATTAAATTTGAACCATTTCAAATATGGTTTTATAAATCATATTGGACTAGTTTTATTTTGATTTCTTAAATCAGGGGTATTTTAGTCATTTTAGCATATATTGTGACAAAAAGTTTGTTAGGGTACTAAAAAAGAGACAAAAATAGTTAGGGTATGAAAGTGTCATTTCACTATAGTTAAGTGTAACAAAGTGTCATTATACCTAAAATAAACTTAATTAAAATATCAAATACAATTTTTTTAAGTTAAAAGCGAATTTTATTAATTAAATAGCAACTAACCCGGCATCAAGCCGGACAGCTGAAGCTACAGTTGGTGGGACAGACCACTCACTATAATCCCAACTACTGTTAGTTAAAGCAAACATGACAAATTCGTGAGCTATTTGATTACAAGCAGAACAAAGAACACATGTTCGGATAGTGGGTAGTACGCAACACCGTTCGCTAATGATTCCTCCAAAGATGTGCAGCTCGACCTGATTAGCATCATGTAGAGCCACAACCTCCAACTCATACGAATGGAGAAACCCCGTGATCTTGCTGTAGAGTGCTTTACACAGGCATCCATGATAACTCCGGAGACCAATCGACTCGAACCAGTTAGCCTTATGCAGAGCCATGACCTCCAACTCATACGGATGGAGAAATCCCGTGATTTTGCTGCAGACCGCTTTAAACCACCTTCCTCGATCAACCCCGCGATCAGTATAGGCATCGCGAAATTCAAATTCTCCCAGCACATTGGGTTTAACCCGATCAACCCATCGACACCAGGGACCCCTCGTTTCCTTACAGTACCGATCACAATAGGACACACAAGTAACGTATTGAATCTTAAGCAAGTCGAGGCCCCCTAGTTCAGTGTGTTTGCATGAGTCTACCCACCGGCGCCAGATAACTCTATATCCCTCCCAATACCGATCTACCAACCAATCAAAACCGCCGGTTCTCACGTATTGAAGGTTAAACAAGCCGAGACCCCCTAATTCGGTATGCTTGCATGAGTCTGCCCACCGATGCCAGATAACCCCAGTTCCCTCCCAGTACCGATCTACCATCCTGACCCAAGTTCGCCCCACATGCAATTCTGTCCTCAACCCCACTGCACTCGACTCCGTTCCTGCCATCCCACTAGATCTGCTTCCTTCACCGCCAGCTGTCGTTGCAACTACCACCGCAAGACCCGGAACTGTCGCCGTACTAGAAGCCCTCACAGGTGGAGCTATGCCGCCGTTAGACATCGTCGATTTTCAACGAACAACCAAAATCGCCACGAACGAAGGGAACAAACCGCAAAGAGAAGAACCCTTCACCCAGCGCCGACTAGGGTTTTGTTAAGGAAAATATCAAATACAAATTTTGATTATACTAATTTGAGTTAGAACATAAAAAAATCTTTGTTTTCTTAAAAAACAATTTCTAATTTAAAACATTTTCATCATGTTGTAGAAAATTCGTCGAAAGAATAAAGTTCACAAGACTGTTATTAACGAAAAACATCTGTTGTCATTTTGCCTAAAAACAATAACCATCATTTAGATAGTGAGAGTTTTTTAGATCTAAGTATATTTTCAAGTGAATTTTAATGGTTAGGCAAAATGCAAAACGAATTACTCAAGCCGTATAAAATGACATTAGAAAATATTTTAATATAATATAGTTTTTCAAACAGCAGATCACGAACCTGGTTTCATTTTGTTTTTAGAAGTTCATTCAATGCGGCCCAGTAAAAAAACATGTGGATGGACCATTTTGTCACGAATCCAATACACCTTAAACATGATGATGTCATTAACTTAGCAATCACCAACATTCTCAATTCTTTTAGGTTCACACTGCATAATCACACACACAACACAACCCAGAAAGGTCTTTAGATTATTTTCAGGCAAAAGAGGAAAGAAGCTCCTCTAGGTCTCTCTCTTCTTTCTCTGCACTTTCTCACATTATTGAATGCTACTATTAGAAACCAAACAAAAAGTTCTTCTCAAGAGCCAAGACCCTCATTTCTAATTGGTGCCCAGTTCATGGTCCCTGCTTCTTTCACTATCCTCTCTCACTAACTGTTCCCATTTTCATTACCACCTTTCAGTTCAGAATTAAGACCCTCCTCGAGCTATTCCAAATTCTGTATCCAGAGATTTGGGATTTTGGGTCTTTACCCTTTTACTGATTGGTGCCTAAAATATTGGCAAACCTATCCACAGGGTGGAGTGGAAACCCAGCTTAGCAAGTTGTCCTCCTTTCTCTGTCTTCAACTATTCTCATTTATTTCAAGTAATGGGTACTGCTCCACTATGACCTCAGTGCTTGCTTCCTCTTTCTTCTGCCCACCATCACAGGTCTGTGTTCTCTTTCTTTTTGTTTTCTAGAGCTTTCATACATTAAAGACATCTTCTTTTTCATTTTACAATCATGGGTTATTTGATTTTTGTACCTTACCTTGACATGAAACTTAGAGAGTAAATTTTGGTGTATCATAAGGTAGTGATTTTGAGACCTATATATGAAGCTCTTTTATGTACCTTGGCTTCCTGATGTTTTTGTTTTAAGGGATTGGATGGTTCAGTGTATTGTTGATCTGCAACTGCTTCTTCCACAATGCCCACAAATTAGTTAAGCTGCCTTAAGATCTGGGTTGAAAGTTTATTCCTTGTGATAGCTTGAAAATTCAATTCTGTTTGATGCATATCCAATATGCTGTGTAACTATGGCTGATTTTGTGGTTTTCCTTGGCCACTTGTTGCTTTTGGGGTTTCACTTTTGACTGAAAGAGTTCTGATTTTTAGTTTTAAATAGCTTTTGGTTCCATTTGTCTGATTATGATTCTTGTTCTATTGGGGATTTTTTTTTCTTCATTTGGGAGTGGAATTTCTTTATGCCTACGTTTGCCGACTTCTCTGCTTTATTATTTCTTTATCAAACAGTAGTACTCAATTGGTAGAGTGTTCTTGGTTATCTTCTGAATTTTTTATTCTTGCCATTTCTTAGTTAATATGGTGGAGTCAATGTATAGTGTAATTCATCTCTGGTTTGGGTGTTTTTCTTCTTCTGGTAATTCTCCAGCTTCCATTGTTGTCTCACGGGTGAATCTTGGTGGTCAGGTTCATCGTTTATTTAGTATGAAGATGAATCTAGTTTTGGTGGCATCTGTACTTAATCTCTGTACCGTAGCTTTCTCAGAAGAGGCATCTGTAGTGAATGTTGGTGCTATTTTCACATTTCGCACAATCAATGGGCGAGTTTCAAGGATTGCCATGGAGGCTGCTCAAGAAGATATCAATTCTGATCCTAGCATTCTCGGCGGACGAAAACTAAAAATAAGCATGCACGATTCCAACTTCAGCGGGTTTCTTGGCATCATCGGGGGTAGAGCCTCCCCTCACTCTCTCATTAGTACTTTTTGATGTATTCACAATTTAAGTGATACCGTTTCTTCATCATTTACAGCATTACAGTACATGGAAGATGATACGGTAGCTATAATTGGCCCACAAAATGCTGTGATGGCTCATATACTGTCTCATCTTGCAAATGAACTCCACGTCCCTCTACTGTCATTCACCGCGCTGGATCCTACCCTTGCGTCTCTCCAGTATCCTTACTTTCTCCAAACGGCACCCAATGATCTGTTTCAGATGACCGCCATTGCTGAGATGGTAAGTCATTATGGATGGGGAGAGGTGGTTGCAATTTACACTGACGACGACCAGAGCCGAAATGGTATCACTACATTAGGCGATAAACTTGCAGAGAAACGCGGGAAAATCTCTTACAAGGCAGTGCTCCCCCCCGACCCAACCGCAACTAGGATTGATGTTGTAAATGCATTGGTCAATATTCGAATAATGGAATCTCGGGTAATCATTCTCCACACTTTCTCCAAAACGGGGAACTTGGTGTTTCAAGTGGCCAAGGAGCTCGGGATGATGGATATCGGGTATGTCTGGATTGGTACTACTTGGCTATCTACTGTTGTGGATTCTACTTCACCTCTTCCCCCGAAGCTTGCAGACTCTATCCAAGGAGCTCTCACGCTTCGTCCACACACGCCCAATTCAAAAAGGAAAAGGGACTTCATGGCTCGTTGGAAAAAATTGAGTAATGACACTATCAAGCTGAACCCTTACGGTTTGTACGCCTACGATACTGTCTGGATGATTGCTCGCGCCATAAAATTATTTTTTGATCAAGGCAACAACATATCATTTTCCAACGATTCTATTTTAGCCGGTATAGGGGGCGGGGCTCTGAATCTTTCGGCATTAAGTATCTTTGACGGAGGAAAGCAATTGGTTGAGAACATACTGAGCACCAAAATGACAGGATTGACGGGTCCTATTCAGTTTAGTCCAGAAGGATCTGTAATGCAACCTGCATACGATATAATCAACGTAATGGAAACCGGGTATCAGCAAATTGGATACTGGTCTAACTATTCTGGTCTATCTGTTGTGTCTCCGGAGACACTCTATACAAAACCGGCTAACCGATCAAGTTCAAGCCAACAGTTGCACAGTGTGGTATGGCCAGGAGGAACGACGGAAAAGCCTCGTGGGTGGGTTTTTCCAAACAATGGAAAGAAGATGAGGATTGGAGTTCCAAGAAGAGTTAGTTATCAGGACTTTGTCAAACAGATCAATAATAGTGAAGTGGTCGAAGGATATTGCATAGACGTATTCGTAGCTGCGGTGGAGTGGCTTCCATATTCGGTTCCATATGAATTTATTCTGTTTGGGGATGGTCGTAAGAACCCAAACTATAACGAGCTCGTAAATATGATCACAACAGATGTGAGTTGAACCGAAAGCTACAAAGATAGAAAAAAGAAGACTGTTAGTTTTTGGTGACAATGTGAATTCGGTTTTGCAGGTATTTGATGCTGCAGTTGGCGACATTGCAATTGTGACTAATAGAACAAGACATGTTGATTTCACTCAGCCATACATAGAGTCGGGGCTGGTGGTGGTCGCCCCCGTGAGGAAGCTGAATTCAAGTATATGGGTTTTCTTGCGTCCGTTTACTCCATTGATGTGGGGTGTGACGGCTATCTTTTTCCTCGTCGTCGGAGCAGTTGTCTGGATTCTTGAGCATAGAATCAACGATGAATTCCGAGGACCTCCTAGGAAACAGCTCGTCACGGTCCTGTGGTAACTACTTCTAAATCCATTCACTAACCGGTTGTTGCCTTGATTAATATGCTGTTTTTCTTGGTGTAGGTTTAGCTTGTCTACCATGTTTAACTCTCATAGTAAGTCTCTATCTATTTCCAAGAATCTATCGGGATATAGCAAACTCTCTCTATCTCTCATGCTTTTTTTTCTCTTCAAAATTTTCAGGAGAGAACACAGTGAGCACGCTTGGTCGCCTGGTTCTGATAATCTGGCTTTTCGTTGTTCTGATAATAACCTCGAGCTATACTGCGAGCTTGACATCTATCCTTACAGTGCAACAGCTATCTTCACCAATCACGAGCATCGACACGCTGATAACCAGTACAGAACCTATAGGATACCAAATAGGATCTTTTGCAGAAAACTATATGATCGAGGAACTCAACATACCCAAATCTAGGCTCAAGCCCCTTGGCTCGCCCGAAGCATACGCTGACGCCCTCGAATCAAGAGCTGTTGCTGCAGTGGTCGATGAACGACCATATATCGACCTCTTCCTCTCGGGTCACTGCAAGTTCTCAATCAGAGGCTCCGAGTTCACCAGAAGTGGCTGGGGATTTGTAAGTATCTTGATTAGTACAAGCATAGGAGAATAAATTCTTGGGACAATTGCATTTAGGTACACATGCCTAAACTATTTTTGCACCTACGTGCACATAACCTTTTTCTAGCTTGACAGGTCACCTAAATTTTTCTTACACCTAGGCACACCCAACCGTTAGGCAAAATTAACAGTCTTCTTTTTTGAGAATATGTGTACCTAGGTGGAAAAGTAATTCCTGCAGGTGTACCTACCTGCAATTATCCCTAAATTCTTTTGGTCAATTCATTGAGAATATGTGATTTTGAACAGGCATTTCCAAGAGACTCTCCTCTAGCAGTCGACATGTCAACAGCGATCCTCACCCTATCAGAGAACGGGCAGCTCCAGAAAATCCATGACAAGTGGCTGTCGAAGAAGAGCTGTAGGTCAATTGTCTCGGGGGAAGAATCAGACCAGCTTCAGTCACATAGCTTCTGGGGGCTATTCTTGATCTGTGGGATAGCGTGCGTTCTTGCTCTCCTTATATACTTCTGCTTGATGTTCCGCCAATTCAGCAGGCATTTCCCAGAGGAATCGGATCCTTCCATCCGATCAGGCAGGTCTGCACGCATTCAGACATTCTTGTCGTTCGTCGATGACAAAAGAGAAGTGGGTGCGAGCAGGCACAAGAGAAAACGTAAGCATTCGTTGCCGAATGGATACGGAGACGAGTCGCAGAATGGAGCAAGTGTATAGAAGAAATGGTA
This sequence comes from Geranium rotundifolium, assembly GCA_963920655.1. NCBI lineage: Eukaryota > Viridiplantae > Streptophyta > Magnoliopsida > Geraniales > Geraniaceae > Geranium > Geranium rotundifolium. The sequence continues at coordinate 38,074,394 of OY987311.1, forward strand.
ATGACTATCATAACTTTCCATGCAAGCAACTGGTATTGTTTTGGTGATTATGAAAATGGCATGTAATTGTGTATGATTAAGCCAGAAATACAAGTGAAAGTCAGTATGTAGGTAACTTGAATCTACAAGATTACTTGTAGTAAGTGTTACTTAGTGCTAGTTACAGTGAAGAGGATTAGGACATTAATGAGTTCAACGGTTCATCCTCGTTGGGGGAGGAATGGGTAATATTCTCAAGTAATTTATGTAGGGAAATTGTAATTATATATCAGTCTATTTCTATTTCTATTTGCAAATTTGTAGACTCTTTTTTCTTTTTGCATTCTAAAGCCATCTCCAAACGAGACTGCAAAATGTAAATTTTATCTCTAGTTCATATTCTACAATATCTATGCATATGTCATGACATTCTTTTAGGGAAAAAGAAAGTCTAACTATGTTCAATTAAAGACTATTTTCACTCAGCTATACCTAATCACATTTTGAGTTAGACAACTACACTCAAGAATTCTTTTTCTTTCAACGTTAAGAAAATAGATAAAAATGTTAATTTGAAAAGTCTAAAATGTCTTCGCTCCATTCCCTAATTTTCAAAACATACCATTGGTCGATTACTCTGCTTTATTCATTTTTTGGGAAATTTAGATCCCTAATATGTCATTTTGGTACACTACGTCTTTTTCTCTATCGCGCTCCACACCCCAATCCCCTTCTTCTTCCTCCGACTACACTGAACTAATCAGCAACACCACAAAAGGCATGTTTTAAAAATTAGGGGAGTGACTGCGAGCATTTTGGACTTTTCATTTTCAACTTAACACTTTTATCTATTTTTTAACAATATGAAAAAAAAACATTATTGAGTGTAGTTGTTCGACTCAAAATATAGTTAAGTGTAGCTAAATAAAAATGACCTCTAGTCGTGAATAATTAAATTGTCTTTTTACCTATTTTAATAAGTTCATCAATCTAATGAAATTTAATAAGTTTCAAATACATAAATTTATAATCTTGTTTTTTTGCAAAAAAACAATGAACTTGTATTCCTTTATTTAATTACTGTATTATTTTTGAATAATTGCACGTGATCTCAACGAGATTTGATACCACGACTTCTTTTTATGACGGTATTATTTTTATCAAAATATATTGTGTGTTATGTTTGTAATGGTTTAAAATAAAGCTTTTCAAGAATTTTATACTTATTATACTGGATATAAAATTTTGTTTCAAGGATATATTCATATAATATTATAAATCCGAATTTTACATAATTTTGGGTAAAAATACTCTAATACCATTATACTAACTCCAGTCACAAAGTTATGTTAGTGTCAACTAAATATTTGAGTTACACATTAAGTAACCAGTATACATCACAAGCCTCTAATATGAAAGGGGATGTAGCTCAGATGGTAGAGCGCTCGCTTAGCATGCGAGAGGTACAGGGATTGATACCCTGCATCTCCAATCCTTTTTACAATCTCTTTCTGATTTATTGGACCAGATGGCGTAACTGGTCTCAATATCTTGATACCATAATGGAAATGGACCCAACTCCACCAACCAACATACATATTATAAAACAAAAAGAAACCATCCATCATTAAACTTTAAAAGAGTCCATAGATTTCAGGTAATTCCAGAAATGACCCATCTTCTATCCCAAGCAATGCTTGATTTACTTCACAAGATAAGATATTATTGAATTAAGACACATCACCACAATAGGATTATAGAATGTATTTAAATTTAGTTTTGATGTCTTGTTAATGATTTCCATGAATAACCACCATATATGTCCAACATGATAATTCCAATCATGAAATTAAAGGAAAGTAATTAAAACACTTTCTACGTTAATGTCAATGTACACACAAAGGCCAAAGCATTTGATAAAAATGAGTGAACTGTAGCTCTCTCTGGTTTGAATTGGTTGCTAACTTTGGACTGAAACATCCTCGTTAACGCGCAGGTTGACTTAACTACACAGTGACAAAGCCGCAAAATTCTAAGCCATGACACACGAAACGAAACGACCCAGTCCTCTAAGCCGACATCACTATCTTCTCAAATTTCTTGCGGTTAATTTTCATGTCATTGGCCCTAAACCATTTCAGCACAGCTCAACAAGAAAATAAAAAAGGAGTCAGTGGAGAGAGAGAGGCTTGGCTTGGAATATTCTGAGTCAATAATAATATTATAGTAACACTGGTAAAATAGTGGAAAAAAAGACGAGACACGAGATTGTTCAGATAGCTTCGGTGGCAGAGGAAATTTGGGGAAGAATTGGTCGGTTTCGAGAGCAATAGAGGAGCATTGATTGATCTTTCTGTTCTTGGATTTGGGGTTGAAGAGAAAGATGGGTCTTTGCTTGGGTTGTTGTTGCAGAGATTATTGTAATAGAGCCTCAACCACAACTGGTCAGCTCAGTACAGGTTAGGGTTCTTGCTTTTGTTTTTCTCCAATTCCTCATTTGGGTTTTATGTTTTCTTGATTCCCAATCCATATTTCATCGATTTTGTCTAATTTCTTATCATGGGTTTTCTGGGTTTGGTTTTGTGGTTCTAGGTCAAATTGTGGTTTTTTTTGTTGCTGTTGTGGTTTTAATTAGGAACTTCTGGATTTTGGTGCATAACTGTTTGAGATTACCTAATTTGATTGCTGCTGGATTTGGTTTTAGATTTCTGTTTCTGGAATAATAATTTGTCTCACATCTACAAAATTCTACCAAATTTCAAACCTTTTCGCAGATGGGTTTCATTGTGTCTTTTTGATATCTACTGTTTTTAACAATGACTGAATTTTGCTCCAGTACATAAATCTAATTAGATTCAGTGCCATGTTCTATTATGATTTAAGGTTATTCTTATCATTCTTTTATATATGAACGACTTTGTAATTTACAGGAGGGATATCTCAGACAACCAGTAATGCTACGTCTTCTGGTGGTAGCAATGTCTCTAAGAACAGCCGCTTCTCCGCTTCCAGTGGAGATGAAAATTTCCCCAATGGCCAGATCTTGCCCGCCCCAAACTTAAGGATCTTTAGTTTTGCAGAACTCAAGACTGCAACGAAAAATTTTAGACCCGATACAGTGCTTGGGGAGGGAGGGTTTGGAAAAGTTTTCAAAGGATGGCTTGACGAGAAGGGAGCGTTAAAGACTGGAAGCGGGACAACAATTGCTGTGAAGAAGTTGAATTCTGAGAGCTTGCAAGGATACGAGGAGTGGCAGGTGATACAACTAAACTTGAGATATAATTGAACATTATGTGAAACTTATATGTATTTGCAATGCAGGTGATATAGATATCATTGATTGCCAACTCAAAAACTTGTAAAATTATGCTCCTTATGTCCCAAACTAATTGTCATACTCTCCTAAAATGGACGTCCGAAAATAAGTATCTCATTTTCGTTTTGCCAACAAGATCCCCATAAGTTAGCGATTGAAACTTGAGTAGTAGAGACATGTGATCACATATTGGATCGAGGGTTTAAAGTCAAGCATAAAAATGAAATCGTTAATTTTTTGTGAATCGTCAAATGTGCGTTATTTTGGGATGGAGGGAGCAAAACACTGATTGAAGGGGAAATAAAATAAATAGGCTTAGTGCATTCTGATACTGACATTTTATATAAGATCGTTGGGTAATTAATTTATCTTTTCAAAAATTACGTTATGCTCATTTGGTTGATTACTATTTATTGATGCAGTCGGAGGTGAATTTCTTAGGAAGGCTTTCCCATCCAAACCTTGTGAAACTTTTGGGATACTGCTTGGAGGACAACGAGCTGCTCCTTGTCTATGAATTCATGCAGAAGGGTAGCTTGGAGCACCATCTCTTCGGAAGTATGAAGCGTTAATTATATTGAAATTTTCGCATTACTATTTTAAATGCAAGCATTGACCTGTTCTGTTATGTAGTTTTGAGAAATGAACAAATTTGGTTTTCTGGCATTACGTGCATGGTTGGACTTGTGTAGGAGGCTCAGTTGTGCAGCCACTTCCATGGGAAGTAAGGCTTAAGATTGCAATAGGCGCAGCTCGAGGTCTAGCCTTCTTGCACACGTCAGAAAAGCAAGTTATTTACAGGGACTTCAAAGCTTCGAATATTTTGCTTGATGGGGTAAGGATTTACTTATGAATCAATTCCAAGCAATTCTTGATTTGTTACTTGAATAGTTGTAAATGTTGATTATCTTTAGCTCATTTTTGCCAAAACAGTATGATTTCTTGTACCAACTTGATTTTTCCTTTTCTACACCCTCCCTCTCCCTCTCCCCCTGAAACTTGCCTTTTTATTAACAATCCCTAATATACCCTTATTTCTACCCCTTCCCCCAAGCAGACGCCCCCTAGGATTAGAACACTTGGCAGTGCTCGTCTGGATCAGACAAGCTACCCTAATGGGGCCCCCCCTGAAACATGTTATTGGACACAATTCTAAGTTTGTTCAAAATTTTGGTTATTTTTGCAGTATTACAATGCAAAACTATCAGATTTCGGGTTGGCAAAACTGGGTCCCTCTGCCAGTCAATCTCACGTGACAACTCGAGTCATGGGCACATATGGTTATGCCGCTCCAGAGTATGTTGCCACAGGTAATGACATCAATTGTAATTTGGGCCTTTAATTTTCAAAACGAAAAGGCACACTTAAATCTATTTAAAGCTTTCTTGTAATGTGCATTCTCTCTTTTATCAAACAGGGCATTTGTATGTTAAGAGTGATGTCTATGGTTTCGGTGTTGTCTTGGTTGAAATGCTGACTGGGCTACGCGCACTTGACACAAACCGTCCTAGCAACCAACACAGTCTGGTAGACTGGGTAAAGCCATATTTATCGGATAGAAGGAAAATGAAGAACTTAATGGACTCCCGACTGGAAGGCAAATATCCGTCCCTATCGGCTTCAAAAGTAGCTCAGCTCGCCCTGAAATGTCTCGGAGCTGAACCCAAACACCGGCCATCAATGAAAGAGGTAGTGGAGACACTGGAACAGCTCGAAGCAGCGAACGAGAAACCCCGGGAGCCAAGAACTCGCCCGACCCATCATCATCGTGGGCAGCAGCATTTGCGCAATCGCTCTCCGCTTCATCCGAGGCAGGACGGAACTCGAGCCTATCAGCATTCCCCACAAGCAAGGCAAGTTTAGTAAAAGAAACTGGCCTTTGTGCATTTGTTGATTGTTTCTCATATAAAACTGTTCCCATTTCTTTATTTATGTAAAATTCCAAGGAGTGGTCTTTAAGTAATGGTGTTGTATTGTACTGAAATGAGTATTAGTGGTGAAACTGTAATTATTTAGTTGGCCAGTAACTTGTACTGTACTTGGGAAGATGTTCCCAAAATTTAAACAAATATATAAACAAACAGACTGCACATTATGCATGCATTAGCTATTTATACAGAATTGACTTTTAGATTTTTGTATTCATACAGAAAGATGAGAAAATTACAAGAAATAGTTGAGAACTATTTAATGAACATACAGAAAAATTTGTATTCATACAGAATTGACTTTTAGATTTTTGTATTCATACAGAAAGATGAGAAAATGACCAATCCTTATCCACCTAGCAATGTACACCATTTTCCAAACTGCATATATCTTCTCTAACGATATTTTATTAATTAGTAGAGTTGAAACTGCAACCTTCTTTACTAATATGATTATGTTGTCGGATAATCAACACAGCATTATATTTGATTCTCAGCATGCATAATGATACATTCTAGGAATAAAAGGATATGGCAGAACAAACTTACTAGTATTTTTCATTTAACTACGCCTAACATCAAAATGTCTCGTAAACATCAGTGAAGGATGTTTTTTCTTCTCATTTTACCCATTTTTTATCAATAAAAAAAAACTAAATTGGGCCTACACGACTTTCAAATTCTTAAACTCATGTTATCTTTTCATTTCACATACTTTCAGAAACGGTTAACTTTTACATACTTAGAAATTTCGAATGACTTTGTAGTCTTCATATGAAACGTAGTTTACTTTCATTTTTATTAAAATACTAAGTTTCATGAAATTTGAAAATTGTTTGGTAAGTCAAAATGAGCTCAAGTTTTTTGCTGAAAACTTGTTTATTTGGGAAGTTGTTGTTTCCAGCAACAACTTTGACATCAGTTTTAACTCATCAAAGGACCTCCAATTTTAACGAAACTTGGCATAAAAGAAATGTATGAAAAGTCAACTACATTCTTATGAACACTTCAAAATCATTCGAAATCTCTGTGTGTGCAACCGAACAATTTCAATTAGTAGATGAATTGAAAATGTATGGCATGAGTTCCAACATTTAAAAGTCAAACTTGTATTTGTGAGTAATTTTGAAATGTCAAACTTAGTTGTAGTAAGAGGAGAATTTTTAAAATTTATAACTCTAGACAACTTTTAGTTGGTTAAAACAATATCGATAGCTCAACTATTATTTTGACAAAAGATAAACATTTCTTCGAGAATAATAATTTGACATCTTGCCTGTGTCTAACTCTATCTCATAGACCCAAGCTCTCAATATTTATCTTGCTATATTTAATTTATAGACCAATCTTATTTACTTTTGTTTCATTTCTTACATTCATACAGAGCACCTATTTTTTTAGCTGTGGCTTATGAGTTTCTTTTTCTAAGCAATTAATATTCCAAGACTGAATATGAACATATTGCAAGCCTGCATTTTCAAACAGAAAAGGCCTTTGAAACATGAATTGCATCATGTCCAAATTTCACAGAAGATTACACTTGGTTTGTAGTAGAATAAGCAGTAGCAATTCATAAGCAGGCTATGGCTTGGATAAGTAACGAAACAGAGACACAAAGGACCAAAACCATCTTCAATACATAACAATGGAGCTCATGAACATGAGCATATTGAACATTTCACACTGCTAGATGCATAAAAAGAGACAATTTTTATTGGAGACCCGAACTCGTAAAAAGGGTTTAGGACAGAAGTAGTGTACTGCTATTATAAAAAATGTAGACTGAAATACATATGTATAGTCCCTAATCATCCATGAACAATATGAACAAAAGCTATTTGATTAGATTGGAGAGGCCAAGAGTTGGGTGTGCTCTTGAATCAACTTGGCCCGATCTCGATCAAGCTGAGATTGAGCTTGTTCCAATTTGCCCCATCTGAGCATCAAGTCCTTGAGCTTGCTCACTGGATCCGAATCCTTGGCCAATGTGGATGCTGCAATTGGAGAAGTGGCCTTCTTCTTCTTCTTCTTCTTCTTCTTCTTTAAGAGAAACCCATTCATATAATTGGCCCTCAGAGCCATGATCTCACGCTTATAATAGGACCCAGAATCGTCCGAACCCGAACGGCGGCGTTTGAGGGAAGCACCACCGTGGGTGGCGGAGGCTGGCATTGAAGGCTCGGGCTCATCAGGGTCGGATTCGCCGAAATAAGAAGAAATAGGGCAATAATTGCCAGAGGGAGTACCGGAAATGGATCTGTGAAAATTAGAATTCACCGATTCTTGTTGTAAAGGAGACGTTGGGCTGTACTTTCCCAAGGACGACACAGACTCCGATGATGATCTCTTCATTTCTGCAGCAGCACAAATTAGGGTTTGCAGAGAAGAGAAGCGTACGCAATCAATATATAGGAAGAAAATCGACCGTTACTTAGGGTTGCGCCTCAACACAAAGCTACCTATTGAAATTAAGAAATTTCAAAAACCTAATTCATCAAATTGGGAAAGCTGTCTTCAGAAGTTCCAATCTAAACTTATACTTATATCGGAACGAATGATTTCTTTTTGAAAGTAAAACAAATTTATTTATTGAATAACAACTAACTAACCCGACATCAAACTAGATCTTTGAAGATACGTATGGTGAGACAAATCCCTCATTATAATGTTAGTTAGTATAGTTAAAGCAAACTTGACTAATTCGTGAGCTACTTTATTATAAGAACGATGTGCAAAAACTGTGGAGAAACTTAACTCTAGACTAGAGGGAGTGCGTCTATAGTCACCGATGATGCCCCCAAACATGTTCTTTCCTTATTTCTTTTGCCAGACCTGATCCACTACTTTCAGACAATCCGATTCAATCACCACCTCGGTCCAATTATTTCCTTTCGCTCATGATAATACTTCCCTGACACCTACACCTCCACCTATTCGAAGTGAAGATTACCCAAAAAGCATCTACAAAGAGCTCCCACTACTCGGAACTCTGAATCCCTACATACAAGTGTTGGACAAAATTGATTAAAATGGCAAAATTGACATGTGTGTTAACTAGTCAATGGGTCAACTTGAGCCGTGATTTTGGAACGCTGTCCAATACTGAATCACAAGTCAAGTACTACGTATCTGTATCTGTATTTTTATTCATATGTTGGATTAATAAAAAGTTTTATATTTCATCTGTTCGTCTCTCTTCTTTATATTACATGTTTAATGTATTTTTGAATTCTCAATTTGCGTTTATGGAATAACAATGTTCTAACAACAAGCCCTATGCTCGAATACCCGTTTTCTGCATCCATACCCCCATCAACATTTATCTTTAATTTTCATTGGATCGGAGGGATCCAACTTCTTGAGAATACTACCACAAGTTAATCTGCTCCCCAGGTCCCTCCCATCCCTCTCGAGGGTTTCGTTGCCGCCCCGCTTCTCCGTAGTCCCTTTGCCGTTGCAACCACTTTTGCTGGATGGAATGATACCATTTCCCACACATACTGATTTCTCGCTCCCCATATCGCCCAAAGAGTAATAGCCCACAAGCTTGCGTCTTGAAACAAATGATAGTTAATTTCTTTTTAAATTTGTGAAATTTGTGTATATGAGCACAATTTGAAAAATTATTTTATACCACATTTTCAAAGCAAATTTAAAGACTGAACCATAAAATAGTATAATAATAAAAATAATAGTAATAGAAATTGAATATATTATATTAGAAACCTATCTTATCTTTTAAGTGAAATACTTTTATGGGGTAATTGCAGATGCTTACCTTTAACTATCTATTACAGACACATACGGCAGAGGATGCCTGATGTCTGATGTATATTGTGTTGAACGGACGCCGTACTGGATTAATCACAATATGTTCCGGTCTTCTTCCCCTCCTTGCGAGTTGGAATCTTCAAAAGGATTTCATTGATACTCATCAATTCACTCACGTGCGATTTCCGAATTACGGGATGTATTATCCGGATTACGGGATTTCCAAATTACGAGATTTTTGAATTACGGGATATATTTTCCGGATTACGGGATTGTACACGTGGACTATGGTCGCTAGCCAAAACAGATGTCTTAGAGAACGAAAACAGAGCCAAATAAGAAACGAACAATCCAAAAAATGTATTCCAACCGAAGCTAATTGAGATGCAAGACAACGAGAACACCGAGATGGCGGCAAATGGCTGGCAGGTACTTTCTAGTTATTAGAAGAAAGCATAAGAGAGAAGGATCAATCAAGCAATTTGAAGCATCAACAACTCCACCATCATTCTTGACCAACTACATTCAACCTCGTAACCCAAAATCATCACCTCTCTCAATTCAAGCATTACTTCCCTCTTAAGTCAAAACACAACAACACCAATGAAACCCTCAAACACTCCTCGGAGACCACCGGATGGGCGACACGGCAGTTCGTGCTGTCCTCTCCGCCGCTGAACGCCATCTCCGCCAGCGGTATAAGAGCACCGAGAAGCGCCGATCGCCGCAAACCGCCGCAAGAGAACCAGGAGCAAAATATTACGAAACACACGTAGAGGGTAATGAAGAGCTTGATGCTGCCAGCTTGCGCGAACATGAAGAATTCACAAAAGTGAAAAATATAGAAACTATAGAACTTGGAAGATATGAAACAGAGACGTGGTACTTATCTCCCTTTTTTCTTGGAAATTTCATAAAAGAAGGCAATCAAAAATTTTTCATAGCCTTTTCTTTGATAAGGAGGAAGTGTGAGGATCCACGGCAAATTATAGGCCTCCTCTGAATGTTTTTCTTTGGAAACATAGCCAACCATGTGGCACCCACGTTCATCACATTCACACAATATAGAAACAATTTGGCCAAATAACAAAGATTCTGCCCATAAATTTTGTTCTTCTTGCCATCTACCTCAAACATTGAAAGTGTACCACTTCGATAGACATTTGTGTTTAAATAAGAGTATTGTGAATAACCGATTGGTTACGGGATTGACGAATTAATTATTTGTGAAAGCGAGAGGTTAGAGATAGAGATTGAATTGCCTTGCCCGCCCGTTAGAATCATAAATCATTGACGAGTGGGCAAAACTAGAGATTCATTGAGATCTAACTAAGGATCGTTGATTGCTCTGATACCATGTTAATAATAAAGAATATTATAATTGAATTGATGATTGTAAAACTACCTAAAGTTTTTTTTTTCTTACACATGCTTACTCAAATAAATTTTTTACTTGCATTCAAATACAAAAAGAAAAGAAAAGTGAATTCTATCCAAATACGTGCGTACACGTGACCAGAATATATTTTTCACTTCCCAAAATGTCCTTGCTCATGTTATTTGGGTTTATTGGCTCTCCATATACACATGTTTTCAGATTCAGACTCTCTCACTCTCTAAACCTCTGTCGTGTCTCGCTCCCTTCCGCCATCCCTAAAGAACACCACCTTGTTGCCAGAACCAAAATAGTTAACAAATGACCCAACATTGAGCTCAAACTCAACTCGAGTTAGATTACAACTAGCATATATCATATTTTTAGCGTAACAATAGATCGAGTTGCTCGTTAAAAGCTCAATGCATTTATCCATAACAATAATTCAAGTGTAATGATCAACTAAACAATGAATATAAATTAATTTATATAAATTACAACAAAACAATATAAATAAACAATTATTATAAACGTATTAATTATTTAAATTATTACTATTCTCTATTTTAATAAAATAATATTGTAAGTAATATAATACGATAACTCACGCTGTTTAACACGTTTTTAATGTGTTTGTGAAGTTTTACTAATAAATTAAGAAATCTTAAATTATAAAAACGATAGGAGAGTGTGAGACTTTATTGCTTTACAATAATCCTTGGTAAAGCCTTCAAAAATGTTTTTTTATAAAAATAATATAATGAGCGATTAACCATGCAGTTTTGAAAATAATTAACAATTATTATTTAATAAAATGAGAGAGTATGTGGGAAAGCTTAATTGGGGGAGGAGATCAAAGAGTATTTTCTAATTGAAAGAGGTACGGTTAGGGGTGTAAATGAGTCGAGTCGAGTCTCATTTTGACAGGGCTCGACTCGTGAAAAAAGTGTTCGGCTCGAGCTTGGTTCGGGATCGAACGAGCTTATACAACTAAGCTCGAGTTCGGCTCGAAATAAAATAGACGAGCTCGGCTCGGCTTGATTTGGTTCGCTTAAATTTAAATAAAAATATTAATTAAAAATTAATTAAATGATAAATAATTAATTAAATAATAAATGAGTCAACTTGAAATTGGTTCGACTTAATTCGGCTTGTCTAATTCTATTATAAATATACAATTATATTATAAATATATAATTCAATAAATATTAAACGAGCAGCCTCGCGAACCTATCGAGCCTTAAAAGGTTAGGCTCGAGCTCGGCTCGAGCTCGATTATAACGAGCCCAAACCGAATATTTAACTAGTCGAGCTCGAGCGGTTCGTTAAAAACTCGTACAACCCTAGGCACAGTTTGGAAAATAATTAAAAATTGCTATTTAATAAAATGAGAGAGCGTGTGTGGGAAAGCTTAATTAGGGGAGGATGTCAAAGGTTTTTTCTAGGATGAATTACAGTTTGCCCCAGGTATAATAAAAAGTTCAAATTAAAATATGCTGATTGTAATTTTTTTACAATTCCGTTAGAAATTGGATGGAAACCTAAAAATTTGGACGGAAACCTAAGTTTTTTTTCAAAAAAAACGAAAATACCCATTCAACTGTTTTGATAATATACTGAAACTTTTGAATGTCATAACTCTTTCATACGAGCTATGTTTCGTACTCGTAGTATATCAAATCGATGAGAATCAGAAGATCAACAACTTTGAAAAAATAAAACTTTTCTATATATTATAAATAATAAGACCCGGATGACATTAGTAACTATAAATTCGAAATAAAAAATAAAATAATAAAATAGATTAATTAAAATAATATTAATAATATACTGAAACTTCCGAATGTCATAACTCTTTCATACAAGCTCTGTTTCGGGCTCGTAGTATATCAAATCGAAGAGAATCGGAAGATCAACAATTTTGAATAATTAGTTATATAAATTTTAAATAATTATAACCGGATGACATTAATAACTATATATTCGAAATAAAAAATAAAATAATATTAATAATAAAAATTATTGATTAAAATAATATTAATAATATACTGAAATTTTCGAATGTCATAACTCTCTCATACGAGCTCCGTTTCGAGCTTATAGTATATCAAATCGAAAAGAATCCTAAGATAAATAATTTTGAATAAAGAAGTTGTGTTGATATATTATTAATAATTATTAACACTCAAAGTTGTTGATCTTTTGAATTTATAGTTTTTAATGTCATCCGGGTCTAATTATTAATAATGTATAGACAAATTTTATTGTTTCAAAGTTGTTGATCTTCTGATTCTCTTCGATTTGATATACTACGAGTCCGAAACGGAGCTCGTATGAAAGAGTTATGACATTCAAAAGTTTCAGTATATTATCAAACTAGCTGAAGGGGTATTTTCGTCTTTTTTGAAAAAAAAAATTAGGTTTCCGTCCAATTTTTTAGGTATCCATCCAATTTCTAACGGAATTGTAAAAAAATACAATTAGCGTATCTTAATTTGAACCTTTCATTATAGCTGGGAAAAACTGTAAAACGCGTCAGTATAGTATGCGCAAATTGTAATTAACCTTTTTTCTAATTTATAGAAGCCTATGTGTGCTATTTTAGAAAAAAATAGAGTGATCTCTAGGATTCAAACCCGTGACTTCCATGTTACTGAGCATGCTTCCTCACTAGCGTTGTCCATTTCTATCGGGACCCGACTCACCCGACGACCCAACCCGACTCAAACTCGTATGACCCGAGACCCGGCAAAACCGAGAGAACATCGGGTCGGATGGACTCGAACCTGACCTCAACTGAGTGGGGCCTCGGGTGAGATTTTGAAAACCACCGAGTAACCCGACTCACCCGACACCCATATGAAAAAATAGGCCAGACCCACTTTACCCTCAGCGCCCAGAGCCCATTCCCGCAACTTCTGAGTTCAACCCAACAGCAGCCCACCTCGACCCAACCCCATTTATGCACTGCCTTGAAACAACAAGGTTAATAAAGCCTTTATTGCACTCGTCCCTTTCCGATGTGGGATCTGAGTTCAACCCAACAACAGCCCACCTCGGCCCAACCCCATTTGTGCACTGCCTTGAAACAACAAGGTTAATAAAGCCTTCATTGCACTCGTCCTTTTTCGATGTGGGATGTGGGAGTGTTATAAACTCTCACAAGACATTGCACGACGTGGCCTCGTCCTCAACTGTTGATATCGCGTCAATGAACACATCCTAGCCCTCCATTATAGACGAACGTGGCACGCCTTCGACCTTCGACTTTACCTCTCCTCTCGCCTCCTCAGAATCAGAATTCCTCAGCCTCTTTCTCCTCATTCTTCAGTCACGAATCCCATCTCCTCCTCAGAAACCTAGAGTGAAAGCCTCTCGCAGCGAGACTTAAGCCCCGAAATCGAATCAGTCTCCTCTCTGTCCCAGCTTCCATTCTTGTATCTCTCAGTTGCACGTCCAAGCCTCCGTCACATCTTCATCTACTTTATCTCACAACAGATCGATTCCTGAGTTACCGTTAAGAATCGATCTGTTGGAGTTGGAGTCTTGGAGAGTGGAGAGTCGACCATCACACAACGCCGAAAATATGCCTACAACACCAGCAAGATCGAATTTTATGTCTTAGTGTTCATGCTTCTTCTTCTTCTTCTTCTTTTTCTTTCCTCTTACAATTTTGGGTTGTTTGGGTTTTGAATTCATAATTTAGGGCTTAGGGTTACGAATTTGGGGGTTAAGATTACGAATTAGGGTCAAATTTGGGGTTTATTTTGGTTTCTGTTTTAATTTAGGGCTTTTGTGTTTGATTTACAGTTTTGAAATTGAAGGTTAGGATTACAAATTCGGGGGTTTAGGATTTCGAATTGGGGTCAATTTTGGGGTTTAATTCTGATTTTACTTTATAATTTGGGAACAAGTTGGGGGTTTTGATGTGGGGTTAGGGTCTGAGTTTAATTTAGTGTCCCGATTTCAATTTCAATTTCAATTTCAATTTTTGTTTGAAGTTGTAATTTGAGTATTATAATTTTACTTTTCAATTCTGATTTCACTTGTTTTGAATTTGGGAACAAATTGGAGTTTTCACTTGGGGTTAGGGTTAGGATTTCGATTGAGTCCCCGATTTCAATTTCAATTCAGTAATAGGGGGGTTAAGGTTAGAATTGGGATTAATTTTGGGATCAATTGTGTTTCAAAATTGAAAGTGGATTTGGAATTGTACCAATCTCGGGTCTGTCGGGTTGAAACCTGACCTCACCCGAGTCACCCCAAACCCGACCACCCAAGTACCACACTGAGTCGAGTTTCAGGTCTGACTCCCGGACCCGACATGAGCGGAGTCGGGTCCAAACACCGGTCGGGTCCATCGACCCGACCCGACGAACAACCTTATTCCTCACTCACTGAGCTATATCAACCTTCTGATATAATTTTAGACAAATTTCAAATATTTCTTAAGTTTTAAGGGGTGGCAAATTTAATTTTCCGAACAAAGTTTAAATTAAGAATTTTTGAATTTTCTGGCCAAGGGTGGCAGCTGCCCC